>JASAMZ010003656.1:0-10806 GCA_030248115.1 Linhomoeus sp. GSCO2_2
CAGTCTTCGTGTAAGGATAGGCGTTCCAGGAATCCTCTACTGCCACAAAGGAAGCGGGTAGCATGTTGCGGAACCAGCCTACAACATAGTTTGAATCTATCTTTTCCATTGAGGATTCTGTGAAAGCGGTCACAACCTCACCAGGAACATGGCTGCTAATGTAGTAGACCTTGTTAGTGTACTGCCCCACTAAGTCTTTATCTTTGAAGGGCTCATTCTTCAGTATTTGTACACCACTACCCATCCCCTTGGTTTCCTCCCTGGTCTTTTTCTACAAGTGAGGGTATTCTGGATTTATATTATGGAAACCCTACAAAGCAGAGTGCTCTGTAACCTGTATCATGTACAGTTGAGCAATCCTATATTCCTCCACTGTTAGTGGAAGGAAGATCCTGTACTCCTTGATTAGCATGCTGCCAAGGGTGACAGAGTTCTGCGTCTATATCACATCATCTCATAGTTCTAACTGAGTGTTTCTTTCCAGCACCAGAGTTATCACACTAGATTCCACCCATAGTTTCACGGCCTCCTAGCAGCTGCCACTGAAAAGAACACATTCACAAGTGGGCGTCTGTCGGCCTGTCTGCCTCCTACCACTTAACAATTAGGAAGTGTGTCTTTCCCCAGCCGGAAAACTGGTTCTCTAACGCGCTCCCAGGAGACTTAACAAGTCGACTTGCGTCACTCACAAAAGGCGTCTTTGCTATAATCTAGCGAAGCATTTGACAGCAGAGATTGGCAGAAGTTGTGAAGTGGTCCAGATTCAGAACGAGAGCTGCAGCACTGCAACCATCAAAAGGACCAGTTGTCTGTAGCTAAGACACTGATCATAATCCTTTCATTGAAAGGCTTGAAGTCACTTAGAAGCCAGAAAGATGGCAGGAAGGTGTTGGAAATTTACATAGGACATGTTCAAGTCATGGTGCATGTACCTACACATAATCAAGCCAAATGGAATAGAAAAGGAGCATAATCTCGCTAGGTGAACACCTTTAGTTGTCGTCACAAATAGTCAACTCGGCTATGATGGAAGAAGAATACTGACAATTTTCTCCTACAGCTCTATACAACCTTCTCGTCCTCGTCAGTTGATAAACAACCTCACAAACAGGCTTTCCTTGAGTGGCGAGAGTGCACAACTGAATTGCCCCAATCAATAGGGTAGTGGGGTGTGGGAAAAGTTCAGGGCGACACAATTTCCCTCCATCAATCCAACCCCCAACTCTCCCACCCAAGCATGAAATGGGTGTGTGTAAGGTAAACAACTTCTGCAAAGTGTTCCCCACACGCACAGAGTAGTGTGACACAAGTGCGAAAGGAGGGAGGGAGGGTAGAAGAGTGCTGATGGGTGGGGGGGGGGGGGGGGTGAGGAAGCTAAGTGGAAAGGAAGCTTGAGCCTCGTCGTCGTCGTCGTCGTCAGCTGTGTGAAGGCTGCTTGTCCCACAGCAGCATGCCACCACGCAACAGAAAGAGTGAGGGGGGGGGGGAAACAGCTTTCCAATCCCACAGCCTCCCCTCCCCTTGCCTGCTTTCTTCGTTTTCACCTCGCCATGGCCCCTTAACCCGCCCCAAGACCCTGACTAGCCTGCTCAAGCGGCAGTTTTCACTTAGCGACACTGTCTTCCCTGCTCTCTCACCCACAAGAGGGTTAAGGCTTCCATTCTATGGGAGGTCGCTGAACCGAATCCCCAGCCAAGGGGATGATTATCGCCTATCGTTCCCCCAACCACCCTTCTTGACTGACGACGACTGATGGGGAAAACGAGGGGCGAACTATGCGTCTTCTTCTCCCCACCCTTATCACTTCACTCTCCGCTCGATAGTGAATCCGTCGTCGCTGCTTTCAGCGGCTAGCTGGAGAGGGGAGAGCGAGGGAGCGAGTGATGGAGGAAGGCTAAAAAGCCCCTCATTACTCGCTCGGCCTCCGACAGTCCGTATGTGTGTCAGTGTGTCCGTCTGCCAGAGCCCCTCATCCTCCCTTGCACTCTGCGGTGAAAAAGTGAAAAGGAAGGAAGAAGAGTCAACTAGGCGAGGAAGAGGGAGGGAATTATCGACGGCAAGTCACTCTTTCCCTCGTCACGAGAAGCGTTGCCCTGGGTACAAGTCGCCCTGGCTGACGATCGAACGTATTTCAGAGAAAAATACTCGACATGCAAGCGTGGCGTGAGTGACGGATCACTGTCGTTGCTTACTAGCACGACGATTATATTCAGACCACTGACGCAAGGGAGTTTGTACGTAAGAGCACCAATCAAGCGTCATTTTCGATGCCGAGGCTGGAAATTGCCGCAATTATACAGGGGCTCTCTCACGCTCAACAAGAGGGCAATCAGCCTTGACAAATTGGTCGTACTTTATTTAGGGGAACCCGTATCGCATGAACACACTATAGCTAGCCCCGGCTAGGCTGCCCTTTCTGGGAGAGCCAAGAATAGGCCCCAATAAATCAGTAGTGTCCGGGCAAAGACCCACCTAGTACCTACGTGCGTCACAAGACCTGGCGAACCGGCCGTGTTTAATATACTCGCGTGTCCGCAGGCTACGCAACGCGTACCTGCATAGACAAATTGAACTAGATTAACGCTGAAGGGGACCTTCAGGGTGGCACTCCGCTTGTTCCGAGGCAAAGCAGACTGGTCGCTCGTCGCACTGCTCGGTAATAAGCATTCACGGAAACAAACGCCGAATTCGTGTTCAGCGCCAACGAAAATGTTCAAACAAATTTGGACAAGTTTCAACATGATTGGACAAGTGTGAACATGTTTGGACAAATTGTGACAAGTTTGGACATGTTTGGACATATTCGGACATGTTTTGGGTGTGTTCTCTGACGCCGAATGCAGCGTAAATGCAGTAAATTGCAAAACAAACGTCGAATTCGTGTTCTGCGGCATCAGAAAGCCCAGTAACAACTGTCAACTCAATTTTGAAAATTCGCCCCCAGGACCCAATTTTTGGCCGGCCGGGCGCCGAAATAAGGGTAAAGGCGTCCGAAATCGCAAAACAAACACCGGATTCGTGGTCAGCGTCGTCGAATACCCCCGAAACACGTGAAAACTCAATTTCGAAAATCTGACCCCAGGATCCAAAAATTCGACTCGGCCAGGGTACGGCATCTCAAAGCGGTCAAAACACTTCCTCTAGACCAACTTTTGACGTAGAACACGTTGCAATGGTCAATTTGCGGCTAACGGCACGCTTTCCAGCCCAAAAATCCACTCAAAGTCGAAAATCCCAATTTTCCGCTCGGGACCCGGCATTTTTGTGACCGCGTAGCTCACGAATGGCGCGAGCGATCTCGGCGGTTTTGGTCTCAAACGAAAGGCAATATAAGTGCGGGTTCCAAGAATTTTAGTTGGCGAGGATCCGCCGTCGCAAACTCGAGTTCTGATTTTTTAAAGGTCGGAAAAAATTTTGAAAAATCAAATTTTCTACCGTACTCCCGCGTCGGACCACCTAGGTAGCCCGTTCCGGTTTTGCTCTGAAGAACATCCAAGGGCCTACGACATATCCAAAAATCATCAAAATCGGCCCACTTTTGCGACAGTTATGGGCTATTGTTTTTTTTTTACTTAGTAAAAATTTGAGTTTTTGAATTTTCGCAAAATTCTTCCACTACCGGAATTTTCTAGTTTCTTGTCCAGGCTGCGCGTCGACTCAACCTATCTAACGCAAAAAACCGCTTGGCAATCCGATTTGTGTAGCGCGAGAAAAGCTGGTAAGATGATTCTGTTCAATCCGACGCCCGCTATAGCACTCCTGCTTTTGCAAAGCGGAGTGCCAAAAACCGTTCAAAATTAGGACCTAAGCAGCATGGTAATTATGTTCATAATGGCTCAAACAACCTATCATTTGGGCTACAGAAGACTTAGAGGTTTTTTGCCAAAGCACTACAATCATTACAAAAGACAGTGTGCGGGAGGTGAAATTTGGATTGATAACGAATTTGATGTAAGATGGCCGTTCTGAAAAAGAAATGCTAGTGAACGAATCACAACCGGTTTCGGACTGTCACCCGAAACTTCCGATGCGTGCCAGTGAAGAAACTGATGCGACAAGACGTCACTGATACCAACGCGACGCGACGCTAATCAGTGTAGTGTTGCACGTGGTACATATCTCTGAACTGGCGTCACGAATCAAGCGCGGATGATGTCACTCACTCGTGACACCAATGCACAAATATGTACGTTCTACTCTACTGATTAGCGTGGCGTTAGTTTCAGTGACGCTTTATGATATCAGCCGGTTCTCTAGCACCACTGACCGACGAAGGCTCAGTTCAGGGCCCGAAAGCGGTTGGGATTCAATTCGTTAGCATGTGTCAATTGTCAAACTGGACAAAAACTCGCACGACCTGTGTACGTCAGCTTAGAATACAACTCAGACGCAGCAGTGAAACGCGCTGTGTGAAAACGAGACGTGTACCTGTGCATTATTCAGCTTCTCCAACTGTTTGCATAGCATTAGGACATTTGTGAAAGGCACAGACACTTACTTGCCTTTCACAAAATTGCGCCTTGCACCAAAACAGCAGAACAACTTACAATACAACACAACCAGCGTGTGGATGTGCAAGCAAGAATAAGCAAAACAGCTGCGAAATCTCACACACGAGTAGAAGAACAAATGTCGGTTCGTTTCGTTCGACGAACGGAGCGAACGAAGCGGTCAGACCATTGCGCGACACACACTACCACGTTGGACAAACCACGCTAAAGTAATAAAGCACCCAACGACCCAACGGCAGTCGGCGCATGAGATTTCGCCAACTTTTACCCCCTCCTATCTTATCAGCACATCCGCACCACGCCCACCACACTCTCATTAGCAGTTCGCTCCTACGCGAGCTTCCTGTCTGGAACAAGTAAAATACGAACGGATGAAGAGACGCAGAGGTACAGTAACTCGCCAAATTGTCAAATTTGCCTTTGCCAACGCCCTTCCAGGTATCGAATACTTTGTCATTCATTGCTTCTCGGAATGACGACGCGAGGAAGGTATCCTAGAGATAATCGTCCTCACAATCTCGCCCTACCTATCAGTTTCTAAAGCGACTGTCACATGCATCAAATAAGTAGATTACGATATTTATCTGTGGCCCGTGGCACTGATTTTAGGATTTGGCATTTCCGAATATTTTTGAAACGTAGAAAGATAAAGGACCATTTATGTACCGCAAACTGTAAAACACATGCCAAGGATCAGAATATGGCGTAGCAACCAGACATTCCACAACTTTTAAATGAAATGCACATGAGAAGAGAAGCCAAACAAGGTTCTCCACATATAGCATGAAGGGCTTCAATTTGTCTGCCTTGCTAGTTTACCTAGTTATGTAACCCATTCTATAGAGCCTTGTCTGTTTCACAGGACCTTGAACCCAAATCTTTTCAATTACCTGGGCCTTTGAGACAAGTCTTCTAAGGCTCATACAACGGCCTATATCAGAATAGACAAGTCAATGCTTACCACATGGATGTCGTTTCGACCTTTATGGGTTTGCTTCTTTCTGCAAATAGTCAGCGTGCACAATGGAGATTGTGAATGGAAGCGTGAAACTAACTTAAGCTTTTGGTATCAATAACTTCACCTTGAGCAAAGTAATACATAGCCTAGACCCTTTTGGCATGAGGTCGACGACAAATTGATGGAATTCGCTTCTGCTGTTGCTAATCATGGATGTTTTGATAGGTGTTATCGTGGCAAATGAAGCGGGCTGCTGGTGTTCTCATTATCATCAATGTACCAACCTAACTACAAAGCAGAAAGCACCCATTTGCTTCAGACAGTTAAAGGAACACCGCTTTATATAGGAGGCAAGTTTGAATTGCTAATCACGGTAGCTTGAATCACACAAGCAGGTAGATATGGGGATAGTCTACGTTACAGTACTCTCACCCAATCTGAATTCAAATTGAAGCCGCCTCAGTGAATCCTGAAATAATGATGAAATGACTCCAAGTGGGTGTGCAAAGTGGAACTGGCAAACAACAATTCAGATGCTTCAGCAACAACAATAGCGCAAGATGGATGCGCTTCAGTTGGCCGCTTTCCAACGGCCCGTTTGCCACTGCAAAAAAGCTTGCATTTGACACGTTGCATTCGCTTGAGTTTTACACTTTGGCTTAGTAGTTGCCATCTCAACCTTCGCATTTTCAGGAATGGTCTGTTCGCTCGCTTGATGTTTGCCGATTGCAGCTCTGCCCTTTCTATGGTTTGCATGATTACGTGACACTCTCGGAACTGAATTAAGCACAGTTTTTGAAGAAATATTACCGAAAATGATTGGATCAGGCATTGTGGATATGGATCAGACCGAGAACGGCCCTTTGACCTCGGCGTTGGACTCTGTTGAACCCGTCAGCAGCGGGGATTTAGACAGGTTGGAAATTTCAAGATTTTAGTGTAAATTTGTATGAAATCTGTTTTGGCACGTAAAACGTATCGATTTTTCTCAGGCAAATCGAGCAGCTGAAGAGATGCGAGCTGATACGAGAGAACGAGGTTTGAAGTCTATCTATAAACTTTACAATTTTTAGCAATTTTAACGTAGCTTCCGCTAATTTTCTCAGGTCAAAGCCCTGTGCGCAAGAGCCAGAGAGATTCTGGTGCAGGAGTCGAATGTGCAGATTGTGGACGCGCCCGTTACGGTAGGTACTAGGTCTTGATTTTTACGAGCATTACATTTGTTTGGCATATTTTGAAACTTTTCCCGGTCTCTTTCTAAACTTCTAAAACGCGTCAAGCATTTGCGGGTTGAGGGGATGGGGGGGTGGGGGGAGACCCATATATACAGGAATTTCTACATGAGGCGAAAATTTTCACGAAACTTACTATGCAAGGGTGCAGAATCGGAAAGATTCTGACATTTTCGCCTAAATAGTTTTCCATACAGCGCCTGAAAATGTGTCGAAGCTGCGTTTGCGCCCTCCCTCCCAATTGGGAAAGAACGACTGGTTAAATCTGGAAACTTTTGTCTATAAACTTCGTCTTGAATTAAATTTAAAACCAAGCAAAGTTGCTTACAGCTTAAGTAATTTTAAAATAACTAACCTGTATTTTTTATTGCGATTACCTTGAAATTTTTGAATCTCAAAACTTCTCCGCAGATCTGCGTGTGATGATGAAATTTGAAAATTTTTGTTGCAGATCTGTGGCGACATACACGGCCAATTCTACGATTTGGTCGAGTTATTTCGCGTGGGGGGCGACGTACCGGATACGAACTATTTGTTTTTGGGCGATTTCGTTGATAGGGGATTCTACAGTGTGGAGACATTTCTGCTTTTGTTGGCGCTGAAGGTGGGGGAAAGTGTGTTGTAAATTACGCAAAAAGTGAAATTGACCAGGCAAGTCGTCCGGGGGACGCAGTATACTCCACAAATTTGGGCTTCTCCCCCTAGTTAATCCTCTGCTGTTGTGGCCTCTTGACACACCCAAACGCAAAAGTAATGCCGAATTCGTGATCTACATCCCAAAGTACCCCAGAATCGACATACAACACCCCTAACTTCCTATGGACTCCAGGAACCGAAATTCTGCACTTGGGGTACGGTAGCATGCAAATTCGTCATACGCACGGTAAAACTACATCCAAACGCAAAACGAATGCCAAATTCGTGATCAGCGCCCCCGAAAACCCCGAAATCGAGTATAATATTGCAAAAGTCGACCTGACACCCAAAATTCGGACCGACGCGGCCGGGTTACTGTAGCTGTGAAAATTTGTTTAAAACACTTTTCTATACCAAATTTTAGCGTAGAATCGCTTAAAACCACTTTTGGAACGATCCGGCAACGCATTCGGGCGCTACAGACGCCGAAACACGAAAATCGCGATTTTCGACCTCGGACCCAGAAAAGTTCCACCAAGATAACTTTTTTGTGTTTCAACCGATTTTCTCCGTTGATGGCTCATTCGATAGAGGACATCTGGGAAGGAGCAACAAAAGCGGTCTCGCCGCTCTAGCTGCTACCTAGCTCGCACAGCAACCCGTCAAAGTCGGAAAATGACCAAAAATCGCGAATTTTTTAAATTTGGCGCCAAAATGGGTCCCGCAGCGATCCAATTCATTTTTTCCACCCTCGGCCCTATCGAGTACTACAACATATCAAAAGATAGTATATACCATTATATGCAACTTTTTCGAGTTCTACCTTGTTTAACCCATTTTCCAGTACTTTGAAAATTTAAATTTTTGAATTTCCCGCCAACGGGGTCCCGGAGCGTGACCCCATATGTCGTGCAGGTTGCCCACCTACTAGACCTACCCAACGCAAAAGACCGTTTGCAAATCGGCCGCTGCACGCGCGAACCCCATCCGGTCCAAATTACTGCGTTTCGCGCACAAACGCTATATACTCCACACTTTTTTGTGGAGTATAAAAAGCCCAATTTTGCCCCAAAATTGAGAAAGGTTGATTTGTCAGGTGTAAAACTGAGAAAACTGATACTTTGCTTGGTGGCAATTTTTATACTCCACAAAAAAGTGTGGAGTATATAGCGTTTGTGCGCGAAACGCAGTAATTTGGACCGGATGGGGTTCGCACGTGCAGCGGCCGATTTGCAAACGGTCTTTTGCGATGGGTAGGCCTAGTAAGTGGGCAGGGTGGACACCAAACGGGGTCACGCTCCGGGACCCCGTTGGCGGGAAATTCAAAAATTTAAATTTTCAAAGTACTGAAAATTGGGTTGGGCAAGGTAGAACTCGAAAAAGTTGCATATAATGGTATATACTATCTTTTGATATGTTGTAGCCCTCGATAGTGCCGAGTCGGCAAAAAAAGAATTGGATCGCTGCGGGACCCATTTTGGCGCCAAATTTGAAAAATTCGCGATTTTTGGCCTTTTTCCAACTTTGACGGGCTGCTGTGCGAGCTAGGTGGCAGCTAGAGCGGCGAGACCGCTTTTGGTGCTCCTTCCCAGATGTCCTCTATCGAATGAGCCATGAACGGAGAAAATCGGTTAAAACACAAAAAAGTTATCTTGGTGGAACTTTTTTGACTCGAGTCGAAAATTGCGATTTTCGCGTTTCGGCGCTTCTAGCGCTCGAATGCGTAGCCGAATCGGTTCAAAAGTGGTTTTAAACGATTCTACGTTGAAATCTGGTCCAGAAAAGTGTTTTGGCAAATTTGCAGAGCTACAGTAACCCTGCCGCGTCCATTTGAATATTGGGTGTGGGGTCGACTTTCGCGATATTATACTCGATTTCGGGGTTTTCGGGGGCGCTGATTACGAATTTGGCATTCGTTTAGCGTTTAGATGATGTTTGAACGTACCTATGACGAAATCGCATGCTACTGTACTCCAACTGCAGAATTTCGTTTCTGCGAGTCCATGGGAAGTCAGGGGTATTGTATGTTGATTCTGGGGTATTCTCGGATGTAGATCACGAATTCGGCATTAGTTTTCCGATTGGGAGTGCCAGGAGGCCACAACAGCATAGGAGTCACCGTGCGTAGGAGTTCAAATTTGTGGAGTATACTGCGTCCCCCGGACGACTTGCCTGGTTTTGTGTGGAGAACGATTTGGGTCAATAGTTTTGTGAAAAACAATTTTTGGTGAAGAGTAGTGCGAACAGTGAAATTTTGATAGAAATTGTGCGAAAAGTGAAAATATGGTGAATGATTTGGAAAATGTGAAATTTTGTGTGAAAACTGACACCTATTTGGGGGCAAACAACGTGTGCGGATTTGAGTGTGTGTGGTCTGTGGCTAAACCCGATCTAAATGGTGTTGAGACGCAATTTCAATGTGTTATCATCGGAATAGAATAAAGTAATGGAAATGAAAATTGGCGTTGAAAGATATTGTTTTAAAATTCTCAATTTTTTGTATTATTTTAGGTGCGCTACCCGGACAGAATCATGCTGATTCGAGGCAATCACGAGTCTCGCCAGATCACTCAGGTTATTTTGCGTGATTTGTATGTAAAAATTGTTAATTTCGAAAATATTTTACAGGTCTACGGCTTTTACGACGAGTGCATTCGCAAGTACGGCAGCGCGGCGGTATGCGGGATTTTTGTAGGATTGTGGCGAAATTTCAAATTTGATTTATATAAAACTTAATTTAGGTCTGGCGCTGCTGCACTGAAGTCTTCGACTATTTGAGTCTGTCGGCCGTCATAGCGGATAAGGTGCGTAATTCAAAACTGATGTAAATCTAAAAATTTGTTGATTGTGACAAATGAAAAATCTAATCCTTCATTATACAATGGCAGTATGATTGTCCCGAATCAACGGTTGATTTTCATAGACCTGCACTGAAATAGGACGCTTTTGCTCAGATCCCTCTCAAACGCCCATAAATGCAATCCTTGATTTCGCATTAATGCTACGATTTGTCATATAATTTTACGTTCCTACCCAAATAACTGGATTGTTTCAAAATGTAGCCCTATAATTATCAGTTTCCCCAATTCCGGCAAAAATTTCTCAAATTTCGCGAATTCACCACCCAATGTCTGAATTTTTGATTTCCACCTAAATGACACGATTTTCCTCACGATTCCACCAAAATATCGGGACGTTGCTTTAATAGCAATTTCGCTCCAAATCCCAACAAAATACCGCCGTCTCGACCCCCTCGATTAAGACACACCGGAATGCCGCCATTTTCAAGCCAGAATCATACCGAAATACCACAAAATCCTTCTAAAATTCAGGTGTTTTGCGTGCACGGCGGCCTATCCCCAAACATTCAAACGATGGACGAAATTCGCAGTCTTGATCGCAAGCAGGAGGTGCCACACGACGGTCCTATGTGCGACCTACTCTGGTCAGACCCCGAAGGTTTGTTGGT
>JASAMZ010003658.1:0-22657 GCA_030248115.1 Linhomoeus sp. GSCO2_2
TCAATAAACAGAGTGTAAATACACTAACGAGGTACATATCACGGAATACACTAAGAATAACGAGGGATTTCGGAAGCGCAAGCGAAATATGCACCGACACACACAGCCGAAAGGAGCCAGCTCCCGGACCCCCTCGCGTGCCTTCAAATACGCCAAAGGATACATACAGGCACCGAGCTAATGGAACTAGTCAATTTTGACCCCCACCGCACCTAGCGTTATCAACCGGGGGCCGCTGAGCCTTGGTGGGTTCGTTCCAAAGGGGCGGCCGCGTACCCAGCCTCGCGCATACTTAGACTTTGCAGACTGGTCGCACCGTATTCGCCCCACAATAGCGCAAATTTTCACCTAATCACCCGTAGCGCCCCTAATCACAACAGGAAATAGCAGAGACGTCACTATCACCCACAGAATGCTGCCGGGAATCGATAGTGAATAGCTCCATCCTCGGCCGTTGGATCTTGTGCCGGTGACGGGCCATATAGCGAAGCGAAATTGTGAAAAAGTTGTGAAAATATTCCACAATTGCAGAGTAACGGTCGCTGTTTCAGAAATAATCGTAAGTTGTCGAAAAACGCGACAAAATGGCGCCGGCGAATAGCACAGTCGAACAGCAAACTGCGATTACGGTGGCGCGAAGCAAACGGTGAACTGCGATTACGGTAGCACGAATTAGGCGCACTTCAAAGACGAGAGATTCAAACAGGAGAAGTAAAACGGCGGGAAGAAACTACGCAAATATCCGCGCACCAATGCGATCGAAGTCCTTTCTAGCGCTGCAATCAAATTTTGTCATAATGCAGGGATTTTGATTGGCAAAACTAAGAAATTTAGAATTAAGCTTGTCCCCACAGAAGCCATGTAAAACCATAGTTCGAACCAGTTTTTGAGATTTTATCACAAAATCGTCAATTTTTGTGCAAATTCTGCCGAATCTGATTAATTGAGACACGAAAACGTTGTAGCCAATGGCGGAGTAAACATTGCTGTCAGCGAAGATAAATTTCACTACATCGAAATTGAAATTGTCCGTCTTGTCGTACACAGACAGTTTTCGATCTATTTGACCACTGATAAGCAAGTCTAGATAGACACAAGCTTGATCACCCCCTGAACTATGACCAAGAGGAATGCTAGCTGGGTAAATTTCGGTTGCACAGGCGCGAAAATCGGCATCAGTGGTGGATAGACACAGCAAATCGTCGATGTAACGATAGACCGAGCCTAACTTGTTGATCTTACCGCGATTCCTGTTATCCATAGTGTAATGGAATTCGAGCATACTGAGGGTCGTGTCAGCGATAGTGGGACTAGCGGATCCACCCATACTGATCCCTTTGATTTGTCTGAAAGTGCAGTCCCCTAAGCGAACAAAGGAGTGGGAGATGTTGACCTGAATCAGGTACTTGACGTCCTCAGCCTGCAAATAGGCAAAATGAGCGTTTTCGGTGCAATTTGTGTAAAAACACTTTTGCAACGGTTTTGGTGTTTTCTCCATTTTGCAAGCACTTTTGCGAACTGCCAAATATTTTCTGGAGCCGTTGTTCCGAAAACACAAGTCAACAAGAGAATACAGCTCTTCGAAAACAACTTTGTGTTCCAATTTGGTGAAAAGCGTGCTAAAATCGTAGCTGTTGGCCTGAACAATTTTATTCCGTCCCAAAAGAATATCATTTATAACTTTGCTGTTATTCTGAATTGACCAATAGCAGTGCACACCCGTTCTACCCTTGACCACCTTACAGTAGTTCTGAAGATGACTGCGCAAATGTGAGAGAACAAAGTGCAACATTTTAGAGATGGGCATAATACTGCAATTACGAGCACCGGCAATGAACCTGAAGCCATAGGGATTTTTGTGCAATTTTGGAATTCTGAAAATGGTAGGAATCTTTTCAAAGCCCGAAGTAACCGCAAGTTCGTAGGGCTGAGAATTAGCGATCCTATGGTGGTCTTGCACGATTCTATCCTCGGTTACGGTACTGGGAATGTAGGTAATGTTACCAGCGATTTGCCACTCACCATTTTGATTTTGCGTGATCCCCATTTCCTTGCACAGAGTTTCAATGTAGTATTTCTTGCAGGTGAAGATAATATTGTTGGGGCATTTGTCCGCGCAGGTGATAATGAAGTTGTCGTGAAGAAACGCCAACTCGCTTTTACACTGAACGTCCTGCAGAACGGATTTGACTGCCTGATTACCGTATTGAAGCTCTAATAAGTCAATTCTGGAAAATAAACATTCCAAAATCTTTGCTTTGTAATTTGCAACGACATTTGTGGTAAATTTGTGGAATTTGGCAAATTTTGTGACGAATTCATCAACAATCTTTACACTTTCGGTTCTAACCAGCTGCCAGTTAAGCCCTTTAGGTTCTCGGAATTTGGTACCCTTGCCAAATAGTTTCCTGAGTTTAAAATTGGTTACAATCTCAAGGTTACCCGTTACAATGTGTCCAGCTGGTGCGTAAACATGAGGTGAATCCTGACAGGGGCACTTGTAGTAGCCGCGGGACAGTTTATCAAGTGTGAAGCCTTTTAACTCCTTGGAATAGTTCATCAACTGAAGGGAAACCGGTTCATCAGATTTGAACGCGATTTGCACCCTGGGAATGGACACGTCACAGGGCAACATGTTCCTGGCTTCTTGCTTTCTGAACAGGCTGTTGAAGTAGATCTTTTCTATACCGTAATTAACATAATTAGCCGTGACAATGAGCTTCTCCTCCTTCCGGGTTACGGTAGCGCGTTGCTGAGCACAACTGGAGATGAAAGCGAAGATTCCAAGTTTGACTGGTGCATCAATTACGTCAGATGAAACTGGTGTCTGCACGTACTGGAACAGTTTAGTCCTGCCGGATTTACTCAAACCGCACAGGAATTTAAAAAGATCTCGCATAGGATAGTCTCCATTTGCTATTTCATTGATACGTTGAAGCAAAGCAGAGAGATCCCATTTGCGAGCGCGTTTGCGGCGATTTCGACCTCGATTTTGCCAGATTCTGGGAACTTTGATTTGAAAATATGGGTTACCCTTGGAATTTTGCGGCAAAATACCTGAGGAAATGTCACCGTAGCCATCGATCCTGTCGTTCAGTCCAAATGGCCAGGCAGTGTTCAACAGTCTGATCCAGAGAGATTCGTGAGACCTCAGGACACTCTTCTCATAAGTTCCTGGAAAATCGATAATTTGCAGGCTCATATGATGAACGCCGTGACCTTGCGATCTGAAATGATCATAGAGATAACCAGCGGTTCCATTGGTTACGTTACGCCTATGTTGCATGAATCTAGTCTTTATTTTCTGCTTGGTTTCACCAACGTATTGCATACCACACTTCAGGCAGGATATCAGATAAACTACGCCTTTACTGTTGCAGTCGAAACCTTCACAGTCAGCAGCGCTTAGTGTGAACCGCTTACAGGTGATATTGGACATGAAGACAGCACTTTTGTCGTCGATTACGGTTTGCTGACATGTGATACAGTTCCTTCTGTCACATTTCTGCATAGTGGCACACTGGGCCCTGGGCCGAGGGTCCAGTCTGACACTAGGCGTTGGGTCACTCCCCCAGAAGACCTGGAATTTGGGGAATTTCTCACCGGGATGGGCAACTGTCACAGAGGAGAGTGTAGTATCATCATTTGGGTTCGTGAGTCAAGTTAACCCCTTGTCGCTCGCGGCTATCCCACGGGGCTCAACCGTGGGAAAGGGTGTGCAACCCAGGTGCGCTTTCCCCCAGGGCTGCTGAGGGAGAGGGAGGACACCGACCCGAAGGCCCCTACACCCCCATCACCAGGCTGACCTGTGTCCACTCTCAGCAGGTGGGCTGGCTAACCAGGCGAGAGAGGACGTCAGCTAAGTCTGCACATCTTAGCAGAGACACATCAGCGCTAAGACTGGCCGCTGTTGTTATGGAGGTTACAGCTCCCCACGTTGACAAGTTGTGCGGGAGGACTGGGCAAACAAGCAGAGAAAATGGGCGACACACTTGAAAGAATGCAGCAACGTGAACAAGACCTGGCCCCGAAATACGGAGCGGAGACATGTGACGGAAATAGCACTCCATCAATTAGAAGTGCAAGCGTCAGATTGTGCTGAAGGAGACAGCATAGTACGCTGCGTGCAAAGTGGGTGGGAAGAACCCCACTCTAGAACTAGCTGGGAAAGAGGGAGAACCCAAAATTCGCAAAACAAACATACTAAAACTAAGCCAGAGTAGATCCTGTAACAATGGAAACGCATACACGCAATTAAACATCAAATAGAACACCAGACCGAGCATCTTGCCTTCTAATACGACACAGAGTGATAAAAGAGCGGAGTATAGCGTTGACATTAGTCACGCGGTGTGAATAGCGCATGAAATAGAAGAAATGAGATTACCCAGCCCCCGAAGGGGCAGGGAATAAGCAACCCGCCCCAAGTGGGGCGGGCAGGATAAGGGCCACCACAGGGGTAGCCCTATATGCAACCCAACCCCCGAGAGGGAAGGGCGGGTAGGAGCCGTCCCAAGGGACAGCTCCAATTTGCAACCCTACCCCAGAAGGGGTAGGGCATGTGTGACCGTCCTCAAGGGACAGTCAATTTGCAACCCAACTCCAGAAGGAGAAGGGCGAGTACAGTACAGTACATACCTATGGAATGGTAGAAATGCGAGTAGGTAGACTAAGCGTAAAGAGGAGAATAAGCGTAAGGAATGAAATCTGAAGATATGTGTGATTTCCAGAAGAGCGAGCAGAGCTACAGCATCTTTCTGGAAAGCACACGAACGTAATTAGATAGAGTATACTGAATAGGCAAACAATACCACATTTCTAGTCAAGAAACAGAGTGTAAATACACTAACGAGGTACATATCACGGAATACACTAAGAATAACGAGGGATTTCGGAAGCGCAAGCGAAATATGCACCGACACACACAGCCGAAAGGAGCCAGCTCCCGGACCCCCTCGCGTGCCTTCAAATACGCCAAAGGATACATACAGGCACCGAGCTAATGGAACTAGTCAATTTTGACCCCCACCGCACCTAGCGTTATCAACCGGGGCCGCTGAGCCTTGGTGGGTTCGTTCCAAAGGGGCGGCCGCGTACCCAGCCTCCGCGCTTACTTAGACTTTGCAGACTGGTCGCACCGTATTCGCCCCACAATAGCGCAAATTTTCACCTAATCACCCGTAGCGCCCCTAATCACAACAGGAAATAGCAGAGACGTCACTATCACCCACAGAATGCTGCCGGGAATCGATAGTGAATAGCTCCATCCTCGGCCGTTGGATCTTGTGCCGGTGACGGGCCATATAGCGAAGCGAAATTGTGAAAAAGTTGTGAAAATATTCCACAATTGCAGAGTAACGGTCGCTGTTTCAGAAATAATCCGAAGTTGTCGAAAAACGCGACAAAATGGCGCCGGCGAATAGCACAGTCGAACAGCAAACTGCGATTACGGTGGCGCGAAGCAAACGGTGAACTGCGATTACGGTAGCACGAATTAGGCGCACTTCAAAGACGAGAGATTCAAACAGGAGAAGTAAAACGGCGGGAAGAAACTACGCAAATATCCGCGCACCAATGCGATCGAAGTCCTTTCTAGCGCTGCAATCAAATTTTGTCATAATGCAGGGATTTTGATTGGCAAAACTAAGAAATTTAGAATTAAGCTTGTCCCCACAGAAGCCATGTAAAACCATAGTTCGAACCAGTTTTTGAGATTTTGTCATAAAATCGTCAATTTTTGTGCAGATTCTGCCGAATCTGATTAATTGAGACACGAAAACGTTGTAGCCAATGGCGGAGTAAACATTGCTGTCAGCGAAGATAAATTTCACTACATCGAAATTGAAATTGTCCGTCTTGTCGTACACAGAGAGTTTTCGATCTATTTGACCACTGATAAGCAAGTCTATCTCAGCCAATTTTGCAGATGCTAATCAACTACCTTGAGAATGACGTTTTACCCGACGAGAAACCAGTTGTGCGGAAAATACTGCTAGAATCAGAAAACTATACCATGGTGAACCAATTACTACACTACATTGACACAAAACAACAACGCCTTCTGCGCCTAGTAGTACCCGCAACCATGGTACTGGAAATACTTGAAGCCTACCATTCCGACCTATTCTCTGGCCACTTTGGAATTGCCAAGACCTATCTCAATATCAAACGAAATTACTTCTGGAAAAACCAATTCAAGGATGTCAGAGATTACTGCCAAGCGTGTCTGGAATGCCAACGGCGGAAAATCCCCAACAAAGCAGCAAAGGCTCCCCTTCAACCACTGCCCGCAGTTGAAACGCCATTCGAAAGAATGTCAATGGACATAGTTGGACCGCTGCTTCCAGCGGTAAACGGCTACAAGTACATTCTGGTGTTCAACGACTATTTGACAAGGTGGCCGGAAGCTTTTCCACTGAAACATGTCGACACTGAAACAATTGCCGACATATTTGTGCGCTCCATAATCTGCCGCTTCGGCGCACCTCGCGAACTACTGTCGGACAGAGGACCACAATTTCTCTCGAGTCTCGCCCAAGAAATCTACAAGCTGACCAATGTGCGAAAGATCAACACTACCAGTTATCACCCTCAAACTGATGGGCTCACCGAGAATTTCAACAAAACTTTAATGACAACGCTGGCCTTTTACGGCAATGCGAACCACGATTGGCCAACAATGATACCATACGCGCTCTTTGCATACAGGGTAACAGAACACATCTCTACACGCTATTCGCCTTACTACTTGCTATTTGGGCAACAACCTCGACTACCAATTGATGCTGTGCTGACGCAGCCATATCGCATCTACTCAGAAGCTAACGAATATGCCACCCACATGGCAAGTCTATTAAGACGGGCTTGGATTCAAGCCAAACTCAATCTTCAGTCGGCGCAATTGCACCAAAAACGACAATACGACAAAACGGCCGTGGAAACACACTATGACGTGGGGGAGAGAGTATTGGTCAAAGTGCAAGTGAAACCCTCAACGTCTATTCCCAAATTCGCCGCAAAATGGGACGGACCTTTCAACATACTGGCAGTCCGACCACCGAACTTGCAACTCCAGGCTAAAAACAACCCCCAGAAGAGTTTCTGGATTCACTACAATTTGGTGAAGAAAGTGAGAGAGACGGGCGCCCCATCACCAATCGATCAAAACCCCAACTCTATCGCCACATCTGATCAAAGAGGAAGCCTGGACTTTTCGGCACCACCAACAACGAAGACGGATGGTGAAATCAAGCCGAGGGCTCCCACACATGGCTACAATTTGCGAAGTCGACGCTGAAACATGAGCCCTCAAATTTTCGATTACCTACTGCACTCCCTAGTGTTGTGCTGCTGCTTGCAAATCATATTTAACCAATTTTGGCTAATTCGCTTTTTCGACGAGGGGGGAACCTGTGATGGCAACTTTGGCTTGCAGTGTACTTTAACTTCAGTAAACCTTTAACTTTGTAATCTTAACTTTCGCCTGCTTATGATTCTTCAGAGCTTTCCTGTCTGGTAACCTTTGTCTAACGCCCCTAATTTGACCTTCTACTATTGTTGCCCTTTACTCACCCTACTCTGACATTCACCGAAGCTAACCGACCTGCGCTTCCTGTCTGATTAAGCTGACCTGCTTATAATGCCGTGGCTTGCTCGTACCTGCCGCCTTTTGCCTCCCGTGTGTTTCAAACTATTCCAGTCGTTCCATTACATCACAGAGGTCTCCTTCCTTACCACAGTCGTCGCAGATGACTGGCCCATAGAGCGCTAAAGAGCGCATTACGTTGTGAGACCTGTTACCGTGACTACCCGGATCCAGTGAAAACCCGGATATCCGGGTTTTTACTGGTCGACTTAGTGAAAACCCGGATATCCGGGTTTTCACTGACGCGATAGTGAAAACCCGGATAATGTCAAATTATCCGGGTTTTCACTGAAAGTTTAGTGAAAACCCGGATATGCGAGATTTCGTGGGAGGATCGTGAAAATCATGATAGCTGTGTTTTCACTAATCTTGTCGAAGAAATAGCGTAGAAATCAAGGCTTCTATAGTTTTCAACACTGCTGACGAAACAAATGCTTTTGAATGGCAAATCGCGCTGTTTGTTGCGCGAAACAAGCGTCGTGGAGTGCGAAACGTGGGATCTTGTGCAATGCCTTGATCTTTGCCGAGCCGCCTCTTTCACAATGCCAAATGTTTGCGGCCAATTGGCACGTCTGGCTTCAACAGGCGGCTAAGTATACGGGGAATGCGCATCCCGCTTACAGTTTGCACGCGACTGAAAGTTGTCGCAAGCGTTAGTACGGAGGGAGGGGGCACAGCCGGCCTAAGCAGGAGGTGAAGTATAGGGAGGAGTGTTTATCTCACTTACAGTTTGCACTAAAACTCTGTCGGCGTCGCGCCTGGCGGGTCTCAACTGAGGCTTAGCGCGACCACCAACTACAGGGCGCGCTCCGCGCGCCCTGAAGTCGGTCACCGGTCGCGTTAAGCCTAAGTTTCGACCCGCCAGACTGCGACGCCGACTGACTCTTGTGGACTGTGGGCGCAGGGCGAGCCTAAGCATAGCCTGATTTGGAAGGAACCAAACGGCCTACAGGCAATGGAAATATAGTTCTAGCAGTGTATTGCGCGATTTTGAGCATATCGGAGAATTATCCGGGTTTTCCCTAACCTATCAGTGAAAACCCGGATATCCAGGTTTTCACTAACTCAACAGTGAATACCCGGATATCCGGGTTTTCACTAGCCAACTCAGTGAAAACCCGGATATCCGAGTTTTCACTGAAGACGGGTTCTCCCGGTCACAAGACCTGCTGTTCTTGTTTACGAGTGTGACTGCATGCAAAGTGTTGGATAGCGGAATGGTGGCTGGGATCGGAGGTCTCCCAGCAACTTCAGTGGAGTCACCAGCTGGAGCTGAAAGAACAGAGGTTCAGATGTCGACCGACGGACGACATACAAACCGAATTTGCATTCCGCCACTTGCACCTCCTTGCCTTCGGCCACTGACATAGCCATGCCACAATAGCTCGTGATTCTGCCCAGTCTTTCTTCCACTGAAGCTGCGCGTGCAGCCAACTGAAGCTCTGCAGACGAACGGCCCATCCAGATGACTTCTGCAGTGACCGCTGCCCATTGTTTTCAAATAGCAAACATTGTCGCAGACGTCGCAGATGGCAGTGCCATGAGGTTGAGGAGAGAACCTTTGTTTCCGCTGCCTGCGCGTTGCCGTCTGTGCGCACGACGAACCTGTAAGTGAATGATGAGCTATTGGCGAACACAACAGTGAATTCAATATTACTCGACTCACTTGTGACACTAGTCGGTATCATCGCAGGCACAGAAATGGCTTCGCTGCTTGTAGAGGCAATCGTTGAAGCCACGACAAGCGCTGGGGACTTCCTGAGAACACTGCCTTGTGGCTTCTTTCTTTCATGGCTTTGCAGATGAGTCGCCAGCTCGGAACGAGTAATAAACTTGAACACTTTTCGGCACTCATCGCAGATGGGGAACCGCTCGGACTGCTTCGGAACGGCTGGTTGAAGCATGTTGTAAACTCGCCACTTCAAAAGTTCGACTTCCAACGAAACATCAAACACAAGCGTAGGCGTATGATAATCTGACGATCGAAGATTTCAACGCAAAGACAAGCGAACTTCAATCGCTAGGCTTCAAACGCTAGACATTAGGAGCCCATATCTTCACTTCACTACAAATGAGAAGCATGGCTAAGCTGGGTAGTGTTCGTCGTCGTCGTCGACGTCGTCGCCATCGTCGTCGTCGTCGTCGGCGTCGTCGTGTAGAGAATATGCATTCAACACTCCTTAGGTCATTCGTGCATTCCACAAATTGACAAAAATAGAACGTCATTTATTGACGAATGTGAATGCTGAAATGGTAAGGCCGCACGCATGCCAATAAGAAATTGTGACATAGCTCTACAGTTGTAATAAATTGCAATTTCGAGTTATTTAGAATTAGAATTTAAAAAGTTCAAAATCAACATTTCGTCTGATGGGCTTACTACGGTGGGGATAGCTGCACTTGATATTAAAAGATACACGTTCTCAAGACACTTTCTCCAGATGCGGCCAACGATGTGTACAAAGTTCACTATACTGTTCAGTATACTATACCAAAATTTGGCAGACACAAAGTATAGGTTGGACTTTTCACACACACACAGCTTGTTTATCCTAGCTCGCAGTGGCGCTACCCCACAACTCCAAAGTATTCGGAACGCACAACGAGGCAAAACAACGCCTAAGTGGGAGAAACGCTAGACCAACGGGCAACGAGCGCCGCCTATCTGAATATCAGTCACCACCAGATGACCAGATCTTCGCTCAGCTCGTATCAGTGGGCCTAGCGAAACTCGTCCGGCCCTCCATACTTCATCCAGGGGTGACCATAGAAACTGGAACTAGTTTCAGTTTCAGTTTCTATAAATATACTGAAACTGAAACTAAAATGGTCAGACATATTTAAACTGAAACTGAAACTAAAACTCCACAATGGAATCAGTATTAGTGCAATAATAAAACTAGTTTCAGTACGCACTACTGAAACTAGTTTCAGTTTCAGTTTCAGTGTTTGAGACGTATGTTTGGCTCATCTTAGGTTGATTTGGCACTTTGCTTGATTAACAATGACGAAACAAGCTGTGTGTGTAAAAAGTTCAACCTATACTTTGTGTCTGTCAAATGTTGGTGAACAGCATAGTGAACTTTGTACACATCGTTAGCCGCATCTGGAGAAAGTGTCTTGAGAATGTGTACCTTAATGCCAAGTGCAGCTATCCCCACGATACGGTTGTCTGTACAGCTGATCTGAAGCTCAGTGATATCGCCGCGTTCGCTATATGTTATCGGCATGATACGACGCCGTTTATCTGATGTTTCCTACCTGTGTGAAAACGTCACATCCAACAAAACTAGTTAAACGTGACACTCCGCGAGTGTCAACGTGGCACTCCGCCGATTGGCTTAAACGGTTAAACCACCCACTGAAGCTGAACTTTTCAGTACTGAGGTGTACACACCTGTACACACACCCATACACCTGTACACATGTACTGAGGTAAATGCTGCTATCACCGCGCGCTGCGGGGCACCGCGCGCTCGCTCCTTCACTCCCTCCCAGAAGAGACGCGAGTGACGTCACAACACCACGGGAGACCTAAGCCTGGCTATGTGGTGGATCTGCTGGATGGAGCGCGCAGCGATTTCGTCTCGGCAAAACGCCAACAGTACTGGCAACATGCGCTGGAACGTGAACGTACAACGGCCCATCTTTGCACCGAGCTGGAACAGACACGTGCAGCACGATAGGGAAGTAAGCACCGTGTTGGAAGCAGTGCCCAAACGCAGCCGAAAAGTCATGAACCTGTTGGTGGGTTGGTCCTGGCCAGACTTGTCCTGGCTGGCTAGTACACAGCGCTGTACCACAATTCTGGATGGGGTTTTCGGACCTTTCCTCCAAAACCAGCCTAACGCATCCGAAAATGACCGAAACAGACGAAGAATCGCAAAAGTGGCGCGACATTCGACATTCCCGACTCCGAAAACACCTGAAACACCTCTACTTCCATCGTGCCGGCGGTCCGCTCGCTCGTAGGTCGTTCATTGCGTGCTACGTGGCGTATTAGCTTGAGGCACACACACACGCGCGGCGATTTCATCGCGACAACGACGGCCATGCACTGGCAAATGGTCAGCCGCGCGCACAAGGACGCATCTGTGCACCGAGCGGGAAAGAAGCGCGCTAATAGATGGCGCTTCTGAAACAGGCAAGGAGCCCGACTTCGCAAAGCACATAAGGGTGACACCACCGCAGCATTTCAAACCAACAATTATGGCGCTCGCCATCTCCAAGAGCGCTCGCAAGCACACAACCGGTGTCAAAAGGCCCTAAACCTATTGGTCCAAACTTGTTTCGACGGTCCCGCTACACCGCGCTACACCTCAATACTACCCTGGGATTTCAAATTTTTGCCACAAACCCACCCTAAACCATCCGAGGAGGGTCGAAAGTGAACAGTAATCGCAAAACTAACGCGAAATTCGAACTCCCCGACCCCGAAAACCCCCGAACCAACTGTCAACTCGATTTTGAAAATTTCGGCCCGGGATTCAAAAATTCGACGCGGCCGGGTTACGGTAGCTCGAAAAACCGAAAAGTACGTTTCCGGACCAAATTTTAGCGTAGAATCGATTGGCGGTGTCCGTTTCCCGGTAGAACCACGCGTTTCGGCGAAAAAACCGGCCAAATCCCACAATCCCCAAATTTGGTCCCGAACGGAAACCCATTGCCCCCGACTAGCTCACGAACGGCTGGATGGATTTCGGCGATTTCGGTGCCAAATGAACGAGCACATCCAGACGCCGGCCGGAAATTTTATCTCAGCCCGATCGGTCCAGTAAATCGCGAGATATGATTTTTTGAACGGCCGGAATCGGGTTCTCAAAATTTGAATCTACCGTATCTCGGCCGTGCCGCGTCGAAAATTTCCAATTTTTGATTTCCCAAGTCCGCCTCCCCAAGGGCTACAACATATCCAAAAATGGTGAATTTTGATCAACTGTAGCGAAAATGGCGGTGGGATAACGGATTTTTACTTAGTAAAAATTTGAATTTTTGAATTTTCAAAAAATTTTTCCATTACCGAAATTTTCTCATATAGCACGCGGCCTGCGCATCCACCAGGGCTATCGAACGCAAAAAACCGTTTCAAAATCGGTTACTCCTAGCGAAAGTTAAGCGAGCACGTAGAAACCTTGTTCCCTCCGGTTGCCTACTGCTCTCCGCCGACTTCGTCGGGGCGGAGTGCCAAAAACTTGCCAAAAGTTTGGTGCGAGCGAATTCCCGTGTTCAGCGTACGCATTTCTATTTCTGAGTGCACATTCATCAATAAACAAATGTTCTGGCCATCAGACGAAAATCTCAATTTTGACATTTTTTTAAATTTTAATTCTAAATATCTCGAAATTGGAATTTATTAAAACTGCAAAACTATGTCACAAATTCTTATTGGCATACGGCCTTACCATTTCTGCGTTCAAATTCGTCAAAAACAATGTTCTATTTTGTAGATTTATGGAATTTTGAAAAATAATCACGCATTTCTATTAAATTCCATATTTGCAAAAAAATTCTCTTGCATTACAAATTATCCGCAGTCTATACTCTTTCCATTTCTGAAGAAATTTCGCCGCTATATCATCAGGTGAAAAAGTCGATTTTCTACATTTCTGTATTTTGATTGTAAATATCTTGAAATTGTAATTTTTAAAAACTGCAAAACTATGTCACAAATCCTTACTGGCATACGACCTTTCCATTTCTGCATTTACATTCAACAATAAATGACGTTGTATTTTAGTCAATTTATGCAATTTTGACAATAATCGCGTATTTCTATTAAATTCCACATTTGCAAAAAATTTCTTTTGTGTTACAAATTATCCGCGGTCCATGCTCCTTCCATTTCTGAAGAAATTTCTCGGCTAGTGCATCAGACAAAAAAGTCGATTTTCGACATTTTCGAATTTTAATTGCGATTATCTCGAAAATGCGAAATTAGCAACAGAAACGGACATTGGACCCGTACTCAGCGACATCGACTCTACTTGACCGCATATGTCACTGACTTTACTTCGGTGCGACGGAAACACACACAGACACACACACACACACACACAGACATTGTCATCCGTATATATGTCACACCCAAAATGCGCAACCACCCAGAAGGCGCCATATGGCGCCTTCTGGGTGGTGGCCACCCAAACTGCGCAATATGGCGCCTTCTGGGTGGCCGCTACCCAGACTACGCAATAGTCGCGGGCCTCTTGT
The DNA here is from genome assembly GCA_030248115.1 of Linhomoeus sp. GSCO2_2. Lineage (NCBI taxonomy): Eukaryota > Metazoa > Nematoda > Chromadorea > Monhysterida > Linhomoeidae > Linhomoeus > Linhomoeus sp. GSCO2_2. Next base: position 13,856 of record JASAMZ010003658.1, read on the forward strand.
GTCTTTGCATTAAACAGAGACAAGACAGAGTATATTCCTTTCAGTTCAGGCTATGCTTAGGCTCGCCCTGCGCCCACCGTTCACAAGAGTCAGTCGGCGTCGCAGTCTGGCAGGTCGAAGCTTAGGCTTAACGCGACCGGTGACCGACGCGCGCCCTGAAGTTGGTGGTCGCGCTAAGCCTCAGTTTTCGACCCGCCAGGCGCGACGCCGGCCGAGTTTTAGTGCAAACAGTGGGTGGGGTGAACACTCCTCCATCTACTTCACCGCCTGCTCAGGCCGGCTGTGCCCCTTCCCTGCTAAAGCGCCTGCGACTCATGTCCATTGCGCATTCTGGGTGCCGGCCACCCAAACTCCGCCATGTGGTGGATTCTGGGTAACGACCACCCAGACTATATTATTGTCAATATTATATTCTGGGTGGATTGCGCAAAGTGGGTGTAACATATATACACCTCGCCGCGCTGAGGCGCGGCGAAAAAACTTGGGAATGCACCCTATTTATTGTAATCAGCAGCGTAGCACCGCATCCATGCAAGATTCCACGTACGTTTTACAACCGCGAGCAGCATACTTAATACTGAAACTCAGGTTCAGTAACTGAAACTGAAACTCAAGTAATTTGTTTACTGAAACTTAAACTGAAACTAAAATTAAAACTGACACTGAAACTGAAACTAAATCAGTTTCTATGGCCACCCCTGACTTCATCTTCAACGTCTTCTTCTTCTTCGTCTTCTGCAGCCGCTTAGTGGAGGAATTTGGGACATCCAGCTCTGCCTTCGTGGTAGTCGACGTCGACGCCGAAGAGTGGTCGCAACAGCAGACTTATTTGGGGGAAGGAATCGGCGATCGACGCTCCTTGCGGCGCCGAATTCGATTCGACACCTTCGCAGCACCTCTGCGGAGTTGGTTGCGGAATCGCAGCATGAGTAGGCCGCAAAACGACACGCCGACCAGTTTGTAGATGACATGAGGAATTGCTTCCTGAACAGAACACAAACCTGTCTATGTGTTGTCGATTTCTACGCGTATGAATTTAGTGAACATGTTGACTCAGAAACGTGGCAAACGGGCAACAATGATTTCCCCAAAGTCACTATAGAATTTGGAGGCGCTCGCTCACCTCTGGAGGTGTCGTTGCCGTAGTAGGAGTTGTAGAGGTAGTAGTCGTTGTGGTCGTTGTAGCACTGGTTGTCCTTGTAGTGGCTGGGTAAGAAGACGTTGATCTGGCAGATGTGCCGGCAGGGTGACCATCCGTGCCTTCTGCAGAGTCGGCTTCGATGTGCATCCTAAACAAGCTTGTCCAATAATTGTTTGAATAAAACGACATTGTCTCAAACAAGCTCAAACTAACTGGGTGCTCACACTTCAGCGTAAACTTGAGAGCGCGTGCGCGATAGTGTGCACTGGAAAGTGAAATGCCGCTAGACATTTAGTCGCAATCTGGTCGTACATATCGCCGCAATTGGTCTTGGAGTTATTGAATCTTGTCGTCTACCTGATCCACATATGGATCAGAAGATTCGCTGCAGGCGCACTTTGCGCATGGCAATGTAGCGACGGACAATGTAGCGAGTGACATTGTAGCGACGACATTGTAGTAAGTTCAGCAGCTCTAGCGCCTAGTGTTTGGCCTCTAACTCTCAGAAGCTTGCGAGATTTTGTCATCGAATGTAGTGAATGATAAAATTTCCAAAATGGAATGCCACTGTGAAATCAGAATTAATCCACGGTATCTTAAAAGATGGTTCTATTTTGGCGAAGCTTATAACTATACTTTAAAATAGCGTCAAAAATTATTCAACTTGACCGTCAATGACATCTAACAGTTTGACTTGCACCGATTAAACAGCTATCTTTAATTAGGTTTCTTCTGAATCAACAAGTACAGCACCTACTGTAGAATTGGCTGATGGTAAACACACAGACAACTGAGGGTGGAATGGCGGACGATGAAAGATTGGAAACTGCCCATTGTATGTGTTCCATTTACAGACAACAATGCAGGAAAAAACTAACCCGGAAACGGCGACAAAGTTCAAATTCCATCCAATTTAAAAATTCAAAAGAACGTCAATTTCCAACTTGGAAACGGTAATGATGATTGAAGTTATTCTACTTTCTCTCAAATTTTAATGTTCTAACAGCAAAACGTAAGAATGAAGGACAATTTCAGAAGAAGACTCACTGTTTCGACTTGGCTTAGTAGCGAACTTTGAAATGGCACTCTGATTGGTCGTATAGCGTGTTCGAACTTCGAGATCTGAAGTTAGCGTTGATTGGCCGTGGAAATGCCACCAACTGTGACATTTGAATATTGTCATAGGCAGCATTCAAGTTTGAGCGCCAAATTCAAAATTGAAACGTGTTCGAACAGCTGTACCTACCGTATCAGCTGTTGTGCCTGGCGCTCTCAGTGTCAGTCTGACATCCGCCGGCCCATGAATAAAGTTTGTGATGGAGACAGAGAATGGCAACTCTACTGAACTACGGATTCGGCCCCTCCTAGGCCTTGCAAGTTGCATTCTCAAGGACTCGTGGCTCTAGAGCTATAATGAAGAACGGCTTCAGAATAAAACAATTAAGCGACTGATATTTTGTGCCTAAATTGCTCCGAAATCGGTGAAAGCGTGCTGTGATACACAGCACAGCAACTATAGAGCAAATCTCATTTGTGATAATTATGCCCTTCCCGATGCAATTCCTTTGAGTTGACGGAGATTATTGATTAGCCAACGGCCATAGGTACTGCACCCAATCTCCTAAGGAGCAATTAGTAGGGCAAGTAGTAAATTGTTAAGTGTTGACACTAACAAGAACAGTTTGTCGAAAGCCGAGTAGAGCTATAACAATAACAGAACAATACAGAAAATTATGCGAAGGAGCAAGACAATAACACAAGCTGTGTGTCTAAAAAGTTCAACCTATACATAGTGTCCGTCAAATCTTGGTGAACAGTACAGTGAACTTTATACACATCATTAGCCGTATCTAGAGAAGGTATCTCGAAAACGTGTACCACAAATCAAGTGCAGCTTTTCCCACGATACGGTTGTCTGTACAGCTGATCTGAAGCTCAGTGATATCGCCGCGTTCGCTATATGGTATCGGCATGATACGACGCCATTCATCTGAAGTTTTATACCTGTGTGAATAAGCCGCATCGAACAAAAAAACTTGCCAAATGTTTTGTGCAGTCGTTCTCTACCAGGAATTCCGTTTGGCGTACGATCTTTCTGTTTCTGCGTTCACAATCATCAAAGCCATTGTCTATGCGCCTGCTATACCTGAAGAAACTTTGCCGCTAGCTCATCGGACGAAAAAGTCGATTTTCGACATTTTCGTACTTTAAGTGTGAATATCTCGAAATCACAAGTTTTAAAACTGTAAAACTGTGCCACAAATTTTTGTTTTCACACAACCTTTCCATTACGGCATTCACTTCTGTCACTATGTCGCGTTCGATTTTTTGTCGATTTATGAAATTTTGACAAATAATCGCGTATTTTTACCAAATTCCACATTTGCAAAAATTGTATTTTGTGTTACAAATTATCCGCGGGCTATGTCCTTGCCATTTCTGAAGAAATTTCTCCTCTAGCTCATCAGATGAACAAGTCGATTTTCGACATATTTGAATTTTAATCGTAAATATCTCGAAATTACAACTTTTGAAAACTGTAGAACTATGTCACTAATTCTCACTGGCACACGACCTTTTCATTTCTGCATTCACATTCGTCAATAAATGACGTTCGATTTTTGTCACTTACGAAATTTTGACAAATAATTGCATATTTCTATCAAATTCCACATTTGCAAAAAATTTCTTTTGTGTTACAAATTATCCGCGGTCTATGCTCTTTCCATTTCTGAAGAAATTTCGCCGCTACCTCATCAGGCGAAAAAGTCGATTTTCGACATTTTCATACTTTAATTGTAAATGTCTCGAAAATGCGAAGTTAGCAACAGAAACGGACATCGGATCCGTACTCAGCGACCTCGACTCTACTTGACCACCTATGTCACATATTTTACTTCGGTGCGACGAACAGACACACACACACACACACAGACACACACACATTGTCAACCGTATATATATGTTACGGCTGGAGGCCGCAACCGGTCGTTGCGCGCAACAACCAGTTGCGGCCTCCAACCGTAACATATACACCTCGCCGCGCTGAGGCGCGGCGAAACAAGCTCCGGTATTAAAAAGTTGAGTTTGTATTCTGACTGACATTGCAAAGACTTGCGTTCTTTCTGCAAAGAGTGCGAGAGCTCATCGCCCTCATGCTCCGCTTCACGAGCTCCCCCTTCGCAAGAAGGTATTGCATAGCAATATTGATTTCGCCCGCGATTTGGCTTTTAGAGCAAGAACATCCCACTTTCAAGCAACGCTTTTTAAAAAGTGACAAAAACTTGTAAAAGTTTTGACAAACAATTGACAAAGCACGAAAGAGCACACTACGAGCAATCAAACCGTGTCGCACTTCTGCATGTAGCAAAGAGCAATCTTAAAGTGTTAAAATCGCGAGAATGGCGTTTTCTGCGGTGCGTGCTTGCGTTATTGAAAATTTTATTGCTGCCGCATGAAAGAGCACGCCGAGAGCTTTCACCTGACGTGTCGATTGCGGCTCTACGACGCAAGACGAGCCAGTTAGAGCAGCTTTGTGCTTTTGCACTTTCGAGTTACTGTAACTCGCGAAATTTAAACTTTTGAGTTTCGACCAATGGGAGAACAAATGATCATTGAGTCGAGAGCTATCCAATAAGCTCGAGATCGTCTCTCTGCAACGCGAGTTGGGCGAGTTAGAGCGAGCTTAGCGTCAAAATCCCGAGAATGGCGTTTTCCGCGGTGCGTGTTTGCGTAATTGAGCAAACTTTTGCAGCCGCAGTAAAGAACACGTCGAGAGCTTTCACCTGGCGTGCCGATTGTCACTCTACCACGTAAGACGAGCGAGTCAGAGCCGTTTGTGCTTTTGCAACTTCGAGTTACTGTAACTCGCGAAATTCAAACTTTTGAGTTTTGACCAATGGGAGAACAAATGATCAGAGAGTCAGGGGGTATCCAAAAAGCTCGAGATCGTCTCTCTACGACGCAAGTTGCGCGAGTTAGAGCGATTTTAGTGTTAAAATCTCGAGAATGGCGTTTTCGGCGGTGCGTGTTTGCGTAATCGAAAACATTCTTGTTGCCGCATGAAAGAGCACGTCGAGAGCTTTCGCCTGACGTGTCGATCGCCGCTCTACTACGTAAGACGAGCGAGCTAGAGCCGCTTTGCGTTTTGGACCTTCGGGTTACTGTAACTCGCGAAATTCAAACTTTTGAGTCTCGACACCCATTATGACTAATGATCAGTGAGTCGAGACCTATCCGTAGAGCCCAAGACCTCCGCTCTACGACTTTCCAACGCCGAGATCTGAGAGCGTTCCGCACGCACGCACGGCCGCACGCACGCCGAGCTCTCGTATGGTGTCGCCCGCCTGAGGGCGGGCGAAAAAACGGAAAGAATGTTAGTCGAATCGCTCTGTGTGGTTTGGTACTTCTGTAGGTGTGTAAACTACCCTCCTTCTCAGTCACCTCTTACCTAAGGAGGTTTGTTTGTTTGTTTGTTTGTAAGGAGGAAAGCGAGAACTTGAAGAAGTGCGCATAGGGCGAGTGTAGCAAACGACTTTTCGCAAAACCTGAGCGTCTTACGACAACAGTGTGCGAGTGATAATGTGTAGTGTGTCCCGGACAATTATGCCGCTAGTAGACTTCTATTGAGCGGCCAACCAATCACCAACCAACCAAAACCGGGCGCTACAATCACTGCTATCAATGACTAACAACTCAATTCCTAACTCTTTCTATTTAGAACTCTAATCCAAGCCCGCAACTACACTGTATCGTTCTTTCCTTCCCCATCACTTCTCTTCCCTTCATCTCTCAACCGCCTTCTGCTCTCTAACTGCTGTTGAAACCCCACTGCCTTCCGGTAGGGGTCGCTGTCTCCCTCGAAGAATCGATTGACCAATCGCTCCCTCCAGCGCACCAGATGGGCCAGCGGTGCGAGGCCCACAGAGCCAGAGTCTGAAGTTTTTGTCGTGGTTTGAATGGGATAGAGTTTGGAAAATTGACAGAACTAAAGTCTGTTCAGAAATAATGAGAACTGAGGGTTTTTTCGCTGGCTTCGTCAACAGTTTCAAGGAAGGTAGGTGGATGGGGTACCAATCGATAGAGAATGGAGAGTGGGTTTGCACCATGCGGGTTTTGCGAAAATTACGCAACACGCACAGATACTGACGCTCAATGAAAAAAATCGACTTTTTTATACGTGGCCGATTTTTCTGATTTTAACTGCATATTGTAGAGCCATATGTCCTTAGTAAACGTACAAAATTTGGCAGTCCTAGCTTGACGCATAAAAATGTTACAGCGATTCTCCCGACCCCTACTTTTTTCATTCCTTAAGGAATTTTGAAAATCGCAGCAAAAAGTCTCCAAAACTCTATAACTTTTGAAGGGCTTGTCCGATCTTGCTCATATTTGGACAGCGTATGATAGACATATTGGACTAGCTTCACGCGGAATATCGGAGCCATCGCCCATGCATTTCGCAAACGGCAGCCAGTTCAAAACGTAGCATGAAGTGTCAAAATGGCCGTTTTGTCGCTCAATTTTTGGAACTTCCGTTTTCGGGCCATAACTTTTGGCTGGGTAACGCTAGCGACTTCATTAATGTACCAATCGGTGCGCCGATGTTTGCACTACATTTTGTGTTCCTGAGATACTTTGCGATTTTGGCCTTAGTATAGCGATATTGTTAGATTTTTGCGATTGGCTTGTTGGCACCGTAATTCCTGATAGCAGCAGAATTCGAACATAGGCGTAACCACCAAAAATGTTGAAAAATAGACAACGCATCGAATACAAAAAACTAGACCTAGCTGGTCCTGCCAGGCAAAAAGTTGCAGCCAATCAACTTGATTGAAAAGATTTCAACGCCTGCCAGGCAAGGAAAAAATTTTCTTTTGCGAATATCTTTTGCGACGGTTGAGGAATCTCGGCGTTACTCAGCACATTATTAGAGAGTGTGAGTACCTACGCAGCGCACTGCAGCTTGATCGTCTCCGGTTCAAAAATGTACCCAGTCCCCACCCAGTTCCCTTTTTTGGCGACGGCGCCTTGAAATGACCGCTGCTCAAGAAATATAGAAGCTGCTAGGCTGTCGATTGGCTTGATGCTGCTCCAATATGTCTACCGTACGCTATCCAAATATGAGCAAGACCGGGCAAGCCATTCAAAAGTTATAGAGTTTTGGATACTTTTTGCTGCGATTTTCAAAATTCCTTAAGGAATGAAAAAAGTAGTGGTCAGGAGAATCGCTGTAACTTTTTTATGCGTCAAGCTAGGACTGCCAAATTTTGTACGTTTACTAAGGACATATGGCTCTACAATATGCAGTAAAAATCAGGAAAATCGGCCACGTAGAAAAAATAGTCGATTTTTTTCATTGAGCGTCAGTATCTGTGCGTGTTGCGTAATTTTTGCAAAACCCGCATGGTGCAAACCCACTCTCCATTTTCTATCGATTGGTACCCCATCCACCTACCTTCCTTGAAACTGTTGACGAAGCCAGCGAAAAAAACCTCAGTTCTCATTATTTCTGAACAGACTTTAACAAATTTCGTGACAAATTTGAGAATTTTCACACTGCAGTTTAGCGGGATTTTCCGTAAGCACACTGCAGTTTAGCGGGATTTTCCGATTAGCCTAAGCACACTGCAGTTTAGTGGGATTTTCAGCGAGGTACACTAGTTTAACTGGCAAATTCCTTTCCTTCTCATCAGGAGTACGTATTCATTGCGCCACCGTACGCGCTACAGATTCGCTAAGCAGATGGGAAGCCAACTATGGGCGCGTCGCGGCTGACGTGACTTATTCACCTTGGCATTGTTGCCAAGCCTGTGGCAAGGGTCGCGAATGGAGGGAATTCAGATCTACGTGGCTGCGACGATGACGGTAATAACGTTGGTAAATGCACATTCTGGGCTATGTTGGGTAAGCGATTTGCAGTACACAAACAACAAACAAAGTCTCATAATTTAATGAGAGTTGGGCACCCATATACAGAGCACGCTGAATTTGTTCGTGTACTAGAGGGCCCGAAGTCATCTGAGATACACAGCCTGTTCATCATCAGTCTTCTTAAGGACGAACAAATTCACCTGTCCTTACCCCCCAGCAGGGGGGAACTTCCCAGAAATACACACCCTGTTTATGTCAACAGAGTGGACACCTTCAGGGGGTGTCCGGGAAGGTCGCATAGAGCATGTTTGTTGAGAGGCGACACAGACAGGTCTGCTTGAAAACGATTGCTGTGGTAGGTGTGGGTACATGGACAGGTCTGGCCACAGAAGTTAAATGCATGGACAGGTATGGCCTTCAGGACTTTGGATGCATGGACAGGTGTGGAAACTTTGAACTGAAGTCAGCTATGCGAATTTCCGATTTCGTCATAATGTCATTCTGTCACCCACCACACTTCTAGAGTACACCTACAACACCTCCAGTACATACCATCACTCTACGGTTAATTTAGAAAGCGACTATACGAATTTACGATTAAGTCATCAGATCATTCTGTCACCCATCACCCCTTCTAGAGTCCACCCACAACATCTCCAATGCATACCATCACTCTACGGTTCATTTAGAAATAGACTATACGAATTTACGATTTCGTAACGTCATTCTGTCACCCATCACCTCCAATGCATACCATCACTCTACGGTTCCGTTAGAAATCGACTATA
>JASAMZ010003659.1:0-74696 GCA_030248115.1 Linhomoeus sp. GSCO2_2
ATCCAACACAGGCTATCACAGCTACCACAAAGAGACGAATCGCGTCTTGGACGGCCATTCGAAAGATATCGTATGCCCTGACTATCCCTGCACTGAGGGAAGGTGGAGAGACGATAGGTGGACAGAAGGGAGAGTGCCTGGACTCAATCGGAGGAGACCCATCCTCAAAGACACCGTACGTTAGATTAAACGTTCGGTTAAAAGTGCACCCACCCACACACCTACCTACCTACTCTACTGGAATGCTCCAATCTGTGAACTCTGTACACGTAGTTGTATGTATTGATTTTGTCTCTGGTACACAACAGAATGTCAAACTTAATCCTGTTTATGGAAGGAGCTTCATTAATTCCGCATGAAATGAAGCCCTTTCAGAGCTGCATATTATAGTCTTCGTATCTAGGTACTCGTGCCCGTCGGTGGCTACGCCGTGCTGAGGTTTCGCGCCAACAACACTGGCTGGTTCTACGCCCACTGTCATCTGGTAAGCACTTGCTGCACACTTACTACTGACATCTCTGTGAATCCGTAGCCAACGTTCTTCGCTTCAGATGATGCACCACCTGCACGGCATGGCCTTTGCCATCAAGGTGGGTGAGAAGGAGCAGATGCCTACGCCTCCGGACGACTACCCACTCGGCTGTGGACACTTCCATTCGGGAAGATCGTTCTTCGGTGATATCAACAATTGACTCGATAGAGCTGTGTGCTTGGAAGTGACTAGAAGAGACATCCTACTCATGTTTGCCTCGCGCTAGTGCTGGAATTTCGTATCCGCACCCGCGAAAAAATCACATCGACGACGACGACGACGACGACGACGACGACGACGACGACGACGACGACGACGACGACGACGACGACGGCGGCGGCGGCGGCGGCGGCGGCGACGACGACGACGACGACGACGACGACGACGACGACGACGACGACGACGACGACGACGACGACGACGACGACGACGACGACGACGACGACGACGCCGCCGCCGCCGCCGCCGCCGCCGACATGCCCCGCCGCAAGGTGTACGTAACGGATATATTCCAGCGACCCGTTCAAAATTCCCACGACATTAGTACCTACACTATTACCTACTACAGTATCAGTTCAGTAGTGTAACAACAATCTTCCGACGTTCACTCACAGAATTTGAGCGGTCGTCGAGAGTATCATCAAAGCAGGTTTCACTCGAAGCACAATACGCAAGACAACGAAAGATCACCCGATCTGCTTTCGCACTTTCATCGCCATCTGTTCAAACGTCACAACTCCACCTCTCTGAAGAGCGTCGGCGGAGGCGGCTCGAGCGCAGCCGTTGACAGAGTCGAGTCTGAGGGGAGCCCGTTTCACAGAGCAGCAGGCCACAAGCCAAGTCATCTTTCTACCTATCGCGACTTGAACGATTACAGTTGGTCTGTGTCTCGATTCGTTGTGATGTGCGTGTACCTCTCAGAGCAGCGAAACGGGCTCCCTCCCTCTGGTGCCCTGTAGGTCTGTCGCAGCAGGACGACGCAGAAAGCGCAGAAGAGAATGTAGAGAGAGGCGGCCGACAGCAGAAGCCAGAACCAGCCGTTGAGAAGCACGTCAGAGGTCGTCATCTGCACAGACAATCAGCTGCCTGATTTGCGAAGGAAGTTGTGTATTGTGACCGAGAGAAAGGGACGAGTAGGTACTAACTACATTCTTAGTGAAGGGTTCCACGGTTATGCTTCGTGTTCTGCGCTTTTCGAGTGTTCCGACTTAGTTGGCGGGCGATTTCGCTGGAGGCGCTTGATATCGACGTGCGAATTACTCACGTATGTAGCGCTGCGTCCTGTCCTCCCTGTGACATGTGTTTCAATTTGAACTGAACCTTCCGATGTTGTTTATCGAATCGTACAAGGTTTAACAATAGCGTTTCACTTGCGCTTTTATGGCCGGCGGATTATGGTAGATAGGCGTTCACTTGTCGTCATACCTTGCCTAATCCCACAAAACACTAAAAGTAGCACTGCCGCAATCGGGTCGTAAAACTTCCCCGCACCATCGGATATCCTCACACATAGAAAGGGTGACACACGGACAGTTTGCTTGCGACGCCTCCTCGCCGCTTCAGGTCGATAGTATCGAACCGGGCGACATTAGCGACAAGCGGACGACGGCGAACGCCCATCGAAACTCGTTTCCTTCCCCCCTCTGTTTTATGTGCAAAGCTTCTAGCCGTCTTTTTTCTTTGCGTCCCGCCGACTAATTTGACTGGCGCGCCCTTCCCATTTCGCTCGGGTCGGACGGGGGGCAGCAGCCCAATTTGTAAAACATCGCCCGTCCCCTCCCAAACTCCCAAAGTGAATTTTCGAAAGCGCGACAGGACGCTCAGAAGAATAGAGGGAGGGAGAAGTGCTAGAACCGACCTAGGAGAAACGATTTCCCTCGAGGAAGAGGCGCAGTGTCGATTAACTCATCCCTAACAAGAGATTGTGAATCACCACTTCAAATTTATTGCGGTGGCAAAGCACTTGTTTCCAGCTTGTGAAAGGCTCGTTGAGACCATTGCGATTGACACCACATCGCGTGTCTGCTAACAAAGTCGGCGCCCCAATCTGGTCGAACGATTGCTTCTGAACATTACTGAATTTCGGTATCGCTAGCCGTTCTGTGAAGCCGACGAAACATCCATTGGGCTGTGTAACAGTGCTACAAGCGCACAGCGTGAAGTAATATGCTACGAAGACGAGGTTAGGGACTGGGGGGGGGGGGGGGGGGGCGACGTAAGGATTGTGGGAAGGGGGGGGGGGGGGGGGGACGCCTCACGAAATGACTTGGCCGCTCGTGCAAAGGCGCCACGATTGTCTTCTCGTCCTTAGGAAATGGAGGAAAGTTGCCGTACGCCGAGACGAATTCCTCAAGGGAGAAGAAGAGCTAGCGCGCCGCGCCGCCCCATTGATTCGTCTCCAGTTGTGGACCAGAAAGTGGGAGGGAGGATTGGGGGGGGGGGGCATTGTGGGCTGAAGTCCCTTCACTTGCTGCATTCTTCTGGCTCGCTATTGGCGGACTACAACCCTCTATTCCTGCCCCCCCCTTCCTCCTTCAGTCTTTCCATTTCAAAGACGAATCCCCCGCTGTGCTGGTGGATCCCCATGACAAGAAAGGTCCAGTCAATTTTTGCCGCCGAGCCATCCGTCCGTCAATCGTCCCTCCTACCCCCCCCCCCCCCCTCTGTAGGAGCAGAGGTACATTCGAATTGTTGACTTTGACGGCCGGCGGAAGGAGAGAGGTAGCGCTTCCGATAGGTAGGCAACTCGACACGACCAGTTGGTTTAGCGGAGTTCTACCCCAGTAGAACCATTCTCACTTTCCCATGTGTGTAAGCAGGCATGTCTTCCATCTCTGTCTGGCTTGAGCTTGGGTCATTGGGTCTCTCCAGGGTTTATTCACGCGTTAGGGCTTCCACCCGTTTGCGCCAATTATTCCTTACAATGATAAGCACTGGTTACCAGTGGAATGCTTAACAGGTAGAGGGCGTGTTCATGTGAGATTGGATTGAAACGCGTCGAAGCCATGTTTTGTCACCCGCTCTGCTTCCAATTGCCAATTTCCGACGTCAGATGACCAAAGCGGCGCTGCGGCACTGTGTATCGATTGTAAGTAGAGAGCTGCTCAGCTCACTGGGCAGGTTTTGGTACATAATCAATCGCTGGAATCGGTCAACCATAAGCGCTCGTTTTACTCGCGTCAGAAATTGCCTTTTCTGCGCCACTGCTTTGAGTCACCCTAGGGGAGTTTGCGTCGTATACGTATTTCCTCCCGGAACCAAATTAATTCTTGTGATAGTATCACTTCTAGGCTGTCACCTTTCGCTCTTCGGCTGCAACTCTGGCTATGAATCGTACACTGCTTCTATGCTGTTGGCTGGCGTTTTGGATGGCCAATTCTGGTGAGACGACATGACGCACCTTTGCTGTTGCCTTGCCAGCAAGTATACGTAATTGCAGCACAACTTTAAGAATAGTTTTGTAGCGCTTCACACGAAACATTTCCTCTTCTATGGAAGACATCAACTGTAATCTCGTTGCAGTTTCATGTTCAATGGTGGTAGGTAATTCAGCGAAAGCTTGCGAACAGTGCTCGTTCGACAGTCGTTTCAATGGATTCATATGGGACAGCAGCACCACTGAGAGTTTGCTCTAGTTTTGACCCTTACGTTAATCCCTTTCAGTGGCGTCCACTCGCCACCGCCGTCGCCACCACGTTCGGCGCAGCGCCGAATCGGCCGACGTCGGCGACCACCGGGCGGGGATCGACCCCGGTCGATTCGGCGAGGGCTACCGGTTGCAGCACGACCTGCTCCGAGGCTACAACAGGCACATCCGACCCGTGAAGCACCCCAATCAGACGGTCAGCGTCTCCATGATCACCTTCATCTACCAAGTGATCCGACTGGTCAGTGAGCCTTTGAGTGCTTCTTTGGGGGGCATAGGCTGAGAGAGTTACTGTTGCCGTTACTATTACAGGACGAGGTCAAGAACACCATCCACTTGGCGGGCAGCTTTGAGCTGGTGAGTGGCGCACTCTTGCACGGTGTACATTGGATAGATAGTAGCTTGCAGCAGAACTTTTGCTTGTTACACGATCACAATCCACTCAAATTGTGCCACTGCTTTCTTCCTCATCTTCATCCTCATTGCTCTGTGGCGGCATGGGCTTCCGATTGTCCTCATCGTCGGGGTCGAGATAGTCCTTGGTCTTGGAGAAGATCTTGATGTACTCGTGACGCTGGCCGCTCTTCATCTCCAGAGCGCCCTTCTCCTCCAGCTGCCCACTCGTCAGCAGGCGGAAGGAGCGCTCCGCCTGAAAATGTGTGTAGGTAGTAGGGAAATGCTTCGGCGACTCCATGAGTTCGGTTTGAGTCAGTACAATGTGTTCTTCACAGGTTGTAGACGAATCCCAAATCTGGCAGCAGCATACCGAATAGGTTTCTTGTCGATTGATAGAGCAATGCGTTACAGACAGGAACTATAGCAGTGGCGTCCGACTGTGAGCTCGCTTGGAGTCTATCAGCTTGCGTCACAAAGGGAGGAAACCCGAGTACACTCACTGTCGATATTGCGTACTAATTCGACTGAGTGAATCTTTGAGTCGATTGAATATTTCGGATTGCATTGCAGTGCTCGGTGCACGCACCAATTTGGGTAATGGGACTGAAAGATGGCTGATTCGAGTACTGACACCCACGTTGTAGAACTGAAGGTCCATCAAAGTCAACTTTTTTGTTTTTTGCTACTGTGGCTTTGGCAAGCAAGCAACAGGCGGCTCACCATGTCAAAGTCCCGCTCCTCAGTCCCCGGGAAGGGGTGGCTGAAGTTGGACTGCATCCTGATCTCCGTTCCCGCCATCACTCCTTCCTCCAGGGTGTTCATCCCTGAATGAAACAAGCCCGGTACAAATACGTACATAGGTTCTTTACTAGACAACAATAGATAGTTCATCACCACACCAGTGTTGCTGTTGAGAATCCAGGAGACGAGGTCGTGCCCTTCCTCCGCCTGCTTTGTGACGAACCCCGTGTCCACGTTGAACGGTTTGCCCACTACGAAACCGTAGTCACGGTGCACCTCGCCCGAAGACTCCAGTGTGGCGGTGATGCTGAAAAGTTTCTGGCAGGCTAGATAAGGGCGCTTAAAAGCAAATTCATGCACTGGATCCAACTGTGGAGTTACTCAGCGTAGCTGTTTAGATATCAAGCGCGTATAAAGCACTCCACCTGACGTTGAGCGGCGGCCTGTCGAACATGGGCACCCCCGTGACCATGATGTCCATGACCTCGCTGTAGGGCCCCTTCATGGGTGTGGGGAACCGAGCACCACTCACAGAGTTCGCCTCCCAGCGCCCCACCAGCCAGGAGATGCCCTCGAGCAGTGGAGGGAGCGGCAGGTCCAGTTCTAAACTCGAATTTCAAGTGTGTAGAGTGGAGCGATCTCTGTAACTGCTGCAACGGACGGTTGCTGGGCTGTGGCTGGCAGGAGAGGCAGGTCTCGGCGCAGTTGTCCTCGAAGAAGGGACTCCAGGGGTAGCGAGTGGCCCACTGGCAGCGCCCCTCGCGCTTCCACCGAGTGCAACTCTTGTAGACGTCCTGGCAGGGTCCTGAGGAGACAGACACAAGGCTGTCGTAACAATGCTGCAGGGGCAGCTCAATTGCAGTTGGCTTCACAAGATCAATACAACCGCCTCCCGACTCAGAGCTTCGTAATTATAATGCGTCTGAAACATTCCCGACTCACTTTTGCAGCCGTGTCCTCTCCAGCCCACTGGGCACTCGCAACGGTTGCCCGTGCGCTTCTCGTTGCATTGTCCGGCGGCGCCGCAGGAGCTGGGCGCTTTCGCGTCGCAGAAGTGAACTGCATATGACAAGAATGAATGTTGCAAGTATGTTCGCGTGAAACTTCACGCAATCTCACTTCGCGTCTCCTTCTTCTTCTTGGGCATGTCGTCGGTGACGAGCGCCCAGCAGCCCAACAGTGACGCGAGGAACACAATTACAAGTCTCATCTTTGGCTCAATTTATTCAACGACCAGTCAACGGCAGTTGTTTTCCGCCAAACTAATGATCCTAGTGACGACGTGTCGCCGCCACCTATATAACCCATAAACCCGCGTTAGGCCATATATGACCCATGGATCAGGTATCGAAATTTGGGGTTTTCGCGATGCATCCTTCTCGACACGGTACTTATCCCATACTATTATTTTAGTAGGGTACTCATCCAGTATCGATAATTTTTCCCTGGGGGACTTTCCCCACGGGGGCTTTTCTTAGTACGCGATACAAAATAAATCGCGAGCAGAAAATTATTAGTAAGGTATGCAAGTAATATTGATAATTTTTTAGCGCAGGTTTATGGGATAACCTAGTTTCCCTGAAACACGCAGCGCCGCCACCTATATGCTCGCCGCTTCTCAGACGTCGCTGGTTGCGGCAGCAGGAAAAGTCTCGGGGTGTGCGAACGGACGACTTTGGCGCAACCGAGTTGCGCGCGCGCGTCCGCCCGTCGTCGCGGCGCCTGGGGCGCATGTCGCCTGTTCGTTCTGCTGTCGATGCTGCCGACTCTGTTTCGTTAGTCGCATGTACGTCTAATCAACTCCACAGCGAAGCCACGCAGCCACGCGTGGACAATGACTACGAGCTTCTCCTCTCCTTCAGTACTGGCAGGACTACTACCTGCAATGGGATCCCAACCAGTACAGCAACATTACGCAGATCTTCATCTCGTCAACGAGCATCTGGCTGCCGGAATGGACGCTCTACTACAGGTACAGTGCAATGACTAAAGCCTGGTTCACACCAAACGCGCAGTAAGAAATAGTATTACGAAATAAGAATTAAGAACTCCTTACTTCTTATATTTTCGTAGTATTATTTCTTACTGCGGGCTTAAAGAATTAAGAACTCCTTACTTCTTATATTTTCGTAGTATTATTTCTTACTGCGGGCTTACTGCGCGTTTGGTGTGAACCAGGCTTAAGGACGACGCGCACTCTACTGCAGGTACGGTACGCTGACTAACCACAACGCGCCTGGACGCAGATTAGTGCGTTAGGATCATAATCGAAATCGAGCGGTTCAAAAAGTTTCAAACTTTGTATGTATGAAAGTGAAGTCGCGTGGAACGCCAATAGTGGATGACAGATATACCGTGCAGAACAACTATTCTAAAAGAGTCTGAATCTGAGTCAGAGCTTCAAATATCTTAAAAGAAAAGTCCTTCAGTAGCGGTTGAAAAGGATTTCAAGCTGTGTAGATTTAGAAGTGAGGTCGCGTGTAACGTCAATGGGGCTGAATTGCGAGCCATAAAGAACATTGCCTTTCACGCAACCTCTGTCAAACGCGTTGTTATCGTTGCAGTCACAACTTCAACGAGGAGGTGATCTTCCGCCCAGACAACGACATTCGACTGAACAGCAGCGGTCACACGCGCTACTACATCCCCTTCACCACCGAGTCCATATGCCAGATCGACGTCAAGTTCTTCCCATTCGACAGGCGAGTTCCCGCTGATCTGATGCTGTTGAGATTACCGAAATCGTCTATTGCAAATGGCAATGATTGCTCAGGCAAATAGGCTTGAAAGATAGGCTTGTAGATGTCACACAACATTTTACATTCGTCTATCGTGTGTTCCTGTTGCTTGTTGAGTGGCATCTGAAGCGAGTGGGCGAGTGAGAGATAAGGAAATCCCACACCAGGGAAACAAACTTCAACTTTCGCTCAGCCTTACGTTCGGGAAGAATCAACAGGTCTCAACATAGAGCGAATGCTTATAGACTGAGCGAAACCGTGTTGTGGTGTCGCGTGTCTAGTGTACAGTAGCAACCTTTTGGACCAGCTCATAGTCATGATCGGTGCATTGTTCCACTGAAGACCCTGTTACCCTTTCAGTCAGACGTGCAACCTGTCGTTCGGCTCGTGGGCCCACTCGAACGAGTCCCTGACCTACCTTCTGTACGACAAAGAAAAGGCGCTCAACCTCGTCGACTTCTACGACAACCAGGAGTGGGAACTCATTGTAAGAGAATCCTGTGAGACTTCCATGCAGTGCGCTCGCCATGAAAAATACCGTAGATCTTACAATAAACGCTCGCCCTCGAATAAGCGCCCGCCTTTGTTAATCACCAGTAGTAGGTACTAACACTATACGTACTCTGTGTTCAACTTCTAACACAACGTGTGACATCAGAACGACTAATTGGTAGATATTCTGATCAAAAGCGCAACTGTTTCATTATAAAATCTGTGCAAACGTACATACAAATACGACAACAACTGAAAATTTTGGGGGTAATTTTGGCACCCTCGAATGGTCTAGTTAGTAGTTAATAAGCGCCCCCCCCCCTCGAATAAGCGCCCCTCCTAGAGGTAGGTTTGAAAAATGAGCTCCCTGGGCTCTTATTGGACGATTTACGGTAGCCTGTGTCACATTCCCCCCACTGTTCAGAGGAACAAGTCGTTCGTGGTGAGGGTGCCGATCGAGTACGACTACCTGGGCGACAAACTCTGGTGGGACTTCATCATCGTGTCGCTGAAGCTGAAGCGCCAGAGCTTCTACTACGTCTTCAACCTCGTCATCCCCAGCACCATCATCGTCGTCGTCGCCGTCGTCGGCTTCCACACACCCTCCACCAGCGGACGAGTCAGGTTAGCGAGGTCACCTTTGCTACAAACAGTAAGATACTGCAGCGCAATGTAGGTACGCCGCCACTCGTAGAATTTTGCCAGTGCGGTCGAAGCTGACTCACGTGTTGGTGATCGTGATGTACCGCACTCCACCAAACTATACAGTATACAGTACTGCAGCATCCTGCACTCAGATTTATTGTTCGATGCCATTTAAGAGCTAGTCTGAATACTTTGATTGAAACATGCACTGTAACAAACTATCTCAGGGACGCCAAGTTCCGTCTGGGCATCATGACTCTGATGTCGATGTCGGTGATTCTGCTGGCCATCGTGGAGGATATGCCCAAGTTCTCCGTCTTCGCGGTCGAAGGACCCACTGGCTCCCATTCGGGCGTGCCACTGATTGGTGAGGAGAAACGTCTCAATAATCTGTGATAACGACCGCAATGTACCTGAAATCAATTCCTTCATGTGTTGAGACTGGTACTCTCTCTCTAAGGCCTGTTCTACTTCTGTCTGCTGACGGTGGTGGGGGTCTCGACCATAACCACCTCGATGTTCGTCTTCCTGGAGAGGAGCGTGCGCATTCACAAGAACATTCCCTGGTTCCTGCGATGGCTCTCCTTCGACCTCTGCAGAAAGACATACCAGCGCATCAGGAGGAAGAACGCCAACTCCGTCAGTGAGAAGAGTTGCTACTATGTTCCCTCTGAAACTGTCTGGTGTCACACGTGAGATCATAAGTTGTCATGTGTTTAGGACAACCACGTGCCAAAGAGGCCCATGCGTCGGACCATCTCCATCTGCCACTACGACAACATGGTGCTCTACCAGTACTTCCACCAGGTCTCCGAAGACCTCATCGCCTCCATCAAGCGCATCGAGCGCTCCCTGCACGGCATCAGGTGGGTGGGAGCACTGTGCTGCTGTGGAGTGCAGCACAAAGAGAACTGACCACTGGAGCAGTCTATGTATCTTCCAGACAGGAGCTGCTGAGTCTCCTGCCGCAGGACGACCTGGACAACCAGTGGAATCAGGTGATTCGTCGTCTGGAGCTGCTCTCCCTCTCCTTCTACCTCTTCATCATACTCCTGGTCCTCTTCCTCTTCTTTTACCACGCCTGGTGGTACGAACCCCTGCTGCGATGGCTGGCTCACTAGCCCTCTGATGATTGTGATAGTGGTGATTCCTTGCTTCTTTCTTTGAGGTGTCGGCGGCCAGCCGCTGCGAAATAATACCAATGTAACTACCACATACTGTAGGTCTTGCACTTTGGTATGAACTCCAAACCGTGTGTTGTGAACGGACTTGCGAAACACTCTACCTACTTCATGCTGCATTCCTTCCAGTGTAGTGACATACAATAATTGATGTCACGAAGGAAATTCGCCTAGCATGCCTCGAGTCCACAGCAGGACAATAGCTCATAGACTGCGCTAATATGGGCAGACCCAGCTCCAGTTAAGCAGTACAGTAGCCTACCTTACAGAAACACATGCGAATACTTTGCTTGACTGTTATGATAAAAACAGAGGCAGCCTCGATTCTCCGACAAAACATACAGCAGTTCATAAGGTTATCGCAAATTACTACACTGCGATAGGAGACATCAATAGAGTAAACTTCATTATCGATTCCACGGTAACTTATGATGGCCCACGATACGTCCCTGCTATCTTAGTCTGATGTGTCCATAACGTTTGGTTGCATACTGGAAGTTACAGTACTGCGCGAGAATTGAGGCAGTCTCCGTTATCATTGCAGTGCAATATGTAGACTGCTGTAGATGCAACACGATTACCACATTATGATTACCGATTATTATTGTTGTAGGCTGACGCACTGCGACCTAATCGAAAAACAAGCCTCGCACTACGACTACCAGTACACGAACTAAAGGAGACTTCTAACACAACAGTTGAAACACATACCCAGGCCTAACTGGCCTTTCGCCGTCTCCTCCATCCGTCCTTCCTTCAAGTGATCGCGAGTGAGGCGTGGTACGGGATGTGGCTCGAGTAGAACGAAGATGCTACCGTATCCATCTCAAACCACACACACACACAACACGAAGTTGGGAGCGACGTGGATGGAGCTTTTCAATTGAATTTGTCACTCTCACGCTCTCTCCGCCAGTGTTCCCCAGCTCAAAACTTTTGACAGAATGCAGAAGAGACATGCGATCTCAGAAGCGTGCAATGGTGGCATGCAGCACACGTGCTTCTGGAGTACGGATATCGAGCTAATTACAAACGAGCAACACGTATCGCGCCCGTTCAAAGGAAGAAACAGACTACATACTAGGTACAGTTGGCAATATCCCAAATTTTTTTGTATTTTGTATATGTATATTATATATACAATCCAATTTTTTTGTATTTTGTGTATATACAAAAATATATACAAAGTTTTTCTTTGTATATGCTTTGTATATTGTATATTTTTCTACCGTACTCCAAATCATAAAATCCCTTACAAAATGACATGTCATGACCCCAGTATGATTTATACATAAAGGTCTGTGGTCGTCCCAAAACTTTACTGTACCATTGGGTATTTTAGAATTCAGTGTGCCTTTGTACAGTTCTTGGTACAACACAGTTGTGACAACCAGTACGCCCTATATCACAATCCAGCAACCGCAATCTGCGAGAATGGTCATGAATACAGTATGAAATTACGGTAGAAATATACAAAATACAAAGTTTGTATATTTGCCATGTTTTGTATATGTATATTTCAAAAACTTTGTGTTTTGTTATACTCCACAAAAAGTGTGGAGTATATAGCGTTTGTGCGCGAAACGCAGTAATTTGGACCGGATGGGGTTCGCGCGTGCAGCGGCCGATTTGCAAACGGTCTTTTGCGATGGGTAGGCCTAGTAAGTGGGCAGGGTGGACACCAAACGGGGTCACGCTGCGGGACCCCGTTGGCGGGAAATTCAAAAATTTAAATTTTCAAAGTACTGAAAAATGGGTTAAACAAGGTAGAACTCGAAAAAGTTGCACAAATGGTATATACTATCTTTTGATATGTTGTAGTACTCGATAGGGCCGAGGGTGGAAAAAATGAATTGGATCGCTGCGGGACCCATTTTGGCGCCAAATTTGAAAAATTCGCGGTTTTTGGCCCTGGGTCGACTTTGACGAATTGCTGTGCGAGCTAGGTAGCAGCTAGAGCGGCGAGACCACTCTTGGTGCTCCTTCCCAGATGTCCTCTATCTATAGGTGCGCCGGTATGGAAATTTTTGAATGCGTATGCGTATGCGTATTTTCTGAGGTCATACCGTTTAATGCGTATGCGTATGCGTATTTTCAACCGCCATACCGCGGTATATGCGTATGCGTATTAACTACCGTAACCTCGATCAACTATAACTGCTTAATTTTCGTTGTGATTGCAACGTTTTTCTTGTCGTTTTGCGGCAAGCATATGACTGTATCATACTACGAAGCTTCGACAGGATGTTTCACGTCAATCTTGTTTGTTAGCTGAGTGAGATCGCTCTGAAGCTTTAGGTGGCTGCAGTACTAAGACAATTTAAATGTCCGCCAGCCAAGATTTTAGCGCCGCAGGCGATTTTCTGGCAACGAAAGGTTCCGCAACAGCCAAATTTTGCATGGTTTGTAGAGTCTTAACTGTCACCCGTACGCATTCAAATACGCATTAAAATTCTAATGCGTATGAGTATGCGTATGCGTATAGGAGAATGAATGCGTATGCGTATCTGTACGGTATACGCATTCGAAAATAAATCGGTATACCGAGAAATGCGTATGCGTATCGGTATACCGGGCGCACCTATACCTCTATCGAATGGGCCATGAACGGAGAAAATCGGCCGAAACACAAAAAACTTTCTTACACTGCGACTTTTTTGACTCCGGGGTCGAAAATTGCGATTTTTGTGTTTCGGCGTTTATAGCGCTCCAATGCGTTGCCAAATCGTTCCAAAAGTGGTTCAAACGATTCTACGCTTCAATCTGGTCTAGAAAAGTGTTTTGGAAAAATTTTCGAAGCTACAGTATCCCTGCCGCGTCCGTTTGAATTGTTGGTGTCCGGTCGACTTTTGCAATATTATACTCGATTTCGGGGTTTTCGGGGGCGCTGATTACGAATTTGGCATTCGTTTATCGTTTAGATAATGTTTGAACGTACCTATGACGAAATCGCATGCTACCGTACCCCAACTGCAGAATTTCGTTTCTGCGAGTCCATAGGAAGTTAGGGGTGTTGATGTTGATTCTGGGGTATTCTGGGATGTAGATCACGAATTCGGCATTAGTTTTCCGATTGGGAGTGTCAGGAGGCCACAACAGCAGAGGAGTCACTATGTGTAGGAGTTCAAATTTGTGGAGTATACTGCGTCCCCCGGACGACTTGCCTGGTATATGTATATGTATATATATGTCGTAGGCCTTTGTGGTACCCAGGCTTTTATGATACCATAGTACTACGAGTCGGAGGTACCATAAAAGCCGAGGCCTATTTGATACCGCCTTCGCTCGCTCTCTCCAAATCAGATAAGACTGTCCGCTCGCGGCGTTAACTCTTTCTGTCGAAGCGCATTAGAATGACCCATCAACAAGTAGGGTACAGTCAAACGAATCACGCACGCGTTTCAACAACAACAATGGCGACTTTTTCTCACCAGAAAGCATTCGACGCGCGATTTGCGAAGAATTAACAGATCAGCTCTCACGAGTTATGGCAATGCGTACCAGGGTGGCATTTTGTTCCGCACTTCGCACCGTTCTTTTGGCAGAGACACCTCTTAGTCACGCAATTCTTTCTACAGTGACAGACCGAACCGAGGGCCAATTTCCTGTTACCATAGGAAGTTTCAGCGCGCAAAGCCTGCACTAACGTCACCTCCCTATCTGGCACCGCAAATTGTGCCTTCGCGCCACGGACATTGTACAGTTGTTCTCTTAAATACGGAGCCTCAATTTTCCCAGTCTTGGTGCCAAGTTTGACTACCTCGCCGTCGCGCTCAACAACCTTTGCCTCAACAGTGCGTCGACACAAGTTACTTCTGTCAGTGCGCGCAACTGGCAGAAGAACGTGATCTCCCTCCGAGATTTCTCGCCTGCTTTTCAGCTGTTTGGCGTACTCCTCGCGCTGGCGACGTCTGTCTTTCAGATAAGAGAGATAGTACTCTCGGCGAAACCTGGCCTCTTCAATTGTGGTTACACACAATGGCTGTTAGTAAAGCGAGAACAAACCTCACGCTGCATCAGATGTGGTCGAAATGATGACGCGCAAAGCGACGCGCAATGCGCAAAGGGTTAATGCCGCGAGCGGACGGTCTTATCTGATTTGGAGAGAGCGAGCGAAGGCGGTATCAAATAGGCCTCGGCTTTTATGGTACCTCCGACTCGTAGTACTATGGTATCATAAAAGCCTGGGTACCACAAAGGCCTACGACATATACAAAAAAATAATGTATATATACAAAAAAATATACAAAGAAATATACAAAAAAATATACAAAACCACTTTGTATATGAAAATGTTGCCAACTGTACTACATACGGATACAGCACCTGCTTCTGAAGCAGTGCTTCAGCGCGTATGTGCGCAGCGCCGCGAAACAAAGGCTGCTCCAACAAAAGAAACGGAAGAACATTGAAGAATTAACGATAACGCGCACGTTTGCAGAAATCATAAGCAACATGGAATGACTGGGGGATGCAGTGTAATGCAATGGGTTGCTTCCATTTCATCCAAACCAACGCCTGACCGATGCAAGCTCTGAGAACACTGCCGATGTTGTCGCATGCAGGCAAGGAACATAGGCTAATGCCTCGCAAACATCGACTGCAATTTGTCTGATCGACTCAGCAGGTCGCCACAAGCTCACCACTCCATCACTGTTGTTTCATCTCATCGACTCACACACCCGTCAGTCAGCTCACTCCACACCACTCCTCATGAATTCCCAAGGCGCAGAGTCAGATCTCTGCCCCAACGAGCGCCCTGTCACTGCAAGCGACGACGCCCGGCACGCAAACCACTGTAAGAGGGGAACAGAGCGGCCCTCTGTAGCGCCTTCCAAGTTCTATTCTTCACGACGACAACTGCATCACAAACTGTGTGTATCTTCTGTGTCTCGTCTCCTTTCGTGGATGAAGCAGCCTCCTGTCCGCATGTTGGCCGTCCATACACCACGGGGGGCTGCGAATGGCTCATCTGCAATTGGCATGCCAGTCTTGGGGTCCCATCGTCACTCACTATCGGTTGTTGTGGCCGCTTGACGAACCTCTGAAGGCCACAAGTGGTTGCGAACATGACAAAATACAGGGTGTCACATTGCAAAAGTTACCAACTCTCCAACTGTGTCTGACAATTGACTAGGTTAGAGTCAGGTGTGTGACCAGTAGCGGATCCAGGGGGGGGGGTGGGGTTGTGCGTCCGCTCCCCCCCCCCCCCCATTCGGCCAAACCGCCCCCCCCCCCATTCCCCCTCCCGAGAAAAAAATTGCGCGGCAGCACCTCCAGAGCAAAAAATTTTCGCCTGCGGCGCTATTTTTTTATAGCACTTTTGTACCAAAATAGGCCACAATTTTTGCCTGCGGCGCTATTTTATAGCACTTTTGTACCAAAATAGGCCACAATTTTTGCCTGCGGCGCTATTTTATAGCACTTTTGTACCAAAATAGGCCAAAATCGGCCCAAGTTTTTTGCCTGCGGCGCTATTCTAAAGCATTTTTGTACCAACATAGGCCAAAATCGGCAAAAATTTTCGCCTGCGGCGCAAATTTTTTTATGTGCTTTTATAGCGTCTTGGTCCCCCCTGTGGCCTCAAAAATTCCGCCCCCCCCCCATTCCAAAATCCTGGATCCGCCACTGTGTGTGACAACTGCCAACAAGCGAGAGATGCGTCCAGCGAGGCGCGCACGAGTTGTGCAGCATGATGAAACCAATGTCAAGTCCACATTTGAGACAAAAACTGACAAGAACCAAAACTACCGTAGTTTAGTGTAATCAGACACCACTGCACTGGAGCATCAGGTTCCGTGATTTCCACCACGCTACGATGTCCGTGCAATGGTCGCAAGGAACTGACCTGACTGACGACTCCCGGTATCGCAGCGCTTCTTCTGTGTTGATTGCATTCAACCACCGCTTTCCCATGAAAGAGATATCCTCTGGTGCACTGCACAGTTCCGTTTCGATCCGACCTCTGAAGTATACGCTGCAAGTGCAACGCTTGTTGTAATATTCCACACGATGCGCTAATGATTACTCACCGAGCAGACACTTCTGAAGGGCACAAACAATTGGGACCGCCCATGCCCATTGCCATTAGCTGACGTTGCATGGTGTTACAGGGCTCTAAAACAAACGTTTCGGTTTCTGGGTAATAAATCGCACAAACAACACAACTTCACTACCTACTTCTTTCTAGCAGATCCAACTCAGTCGATATTTCTGCAACAGTTTCAGCCACTTTTGAGTCCCTTCGCACAACAAAGATCGCAGATTTTTGACTGGCAGCAGTTGATCGGAGACTGAGATTTCAAGCGTGAGGCACGTTTTCAAACGCAGCATCGCTGAAAGTGAATTCTATTGGGTTGAAATTGAAATTCTCGCAAAAATTCTAGCAAATCCAACAACGAGCAAGCGACAGAACCTTTGCTGACAAAGCAGCAGCAGAGTCTAAGCGAATTCGCCATTCCGGGTAGACGCACTTCCCTCTCGCACACGCCATTTCCTTCTTCGGAGCGACAATTTCCAGACAATTCTCTGTTCTTCATCGAAACCGCCAGATTTCATTCGAATCCCGCAATAAACCGGCCCATTTGACGTTGGTAATAAAAGTTGCACATGATCTATTCAAATCAGTCCACTACCGTAACCTCTGCCGAGCCGCCTTGCAATATAATTTGCAACTCGTTTGTCATATAATCATTATTTTGCACATGAAACGATGGTTTTCTTACGGTACTGCCAACTGTTTAAACAAATTTTTCGAAATAACTGTCGGGACTTGTTGCTTCTGTCAAATTCTTTTCAACAGAGTTAACCGCCAACCAGCGTTGATAGTCAAATAGGCAAGAAAGTACAGCTCCATACACAAACGTTCGAACAGGAGCAAAAATTCGAAACCTAAACTACAATACGACGGATGTCATAAGCCGTTTTTGGCCAGAATGTTTGTCCAATTTGGTCGAAATTCTCAAAATCATGTTTAATGGGCGTGCTTCTACCAGCTGCGTTAGAATTGTTGGTATCGAGTGCTACGTTGCCATACCTGTAGTTCAAAAGTAGTCTTTTGCTCCCAAATTCGTTTTCAGAGCATACCTCTAGAAAACGCTTATGGATTTGCTTACGATCTGTTCTTATGAGTAGCGGTCAATTTACTGCTAGTATTGCGGAGGAAATTTTGCTAACAAATTGTTCAACTGATCAGAAAATTGGACATCGCCGAAAACTTGGGAAAAATCGAAGCAAAAATTTGCCCGTTTCTCGAGTCAAAAGCAATTAATAGTGCCAAGATTCGCAACATTTCTTTCGGCGGATGATTGAAACAAATGCCTACGTTCAATTTTGCAAACTCTCGTTTCTATACGGGTGCTGTCTAAGTAACATAGCATATTCTACCGTAGTAGGCGATGACGAATTGGCAACTGTCATATAGCCCTTTTGGCCCTTTAGCGTGCCGCTAGATACTGTGCTTTCAATATTCAACACTGCCAATGCGAAATAGATCGTGCCGTTTTCAGCTGTTTAAAATGTTTATACGAGCGCAGTTTACCGCGCAACGTCGCGAAGTACATTTGTGCACAGTCTGTGATGTCAGAGTTGCAGAAAAGGAGGCAGGCGGCTGTCGTTGGGGTTCTCTGGGGTGGCTTGAAAACGTGATTGCAGATGGGTTCATTCCTGTCTGGACGACGTCAAGTCAAGAACGACGGCTTTGTGATCGCATGTCTCTTCTACTTCTGTCTGCTGACGGTGGGGGCGTCTCTCTCTACGATATAAGCACCTCGATGTTCATATTCCTGTAGAGGAGCGTGCGCATTCACCAGCAGACTATTTCCCGGTTCCTGCGCTGACTAAGCGTAAACTCTGCTAACGTTTGCCGTCTTTGATCACTATATGCAAAGTGGAGTAACGTTGGTTAGCTAGTGATAGTGATACATCACGTATTCATTCAGTCACGTATACGGAAACAGAGTTATAGCTACTTATCCGTGAGATAGTAAGATAGCGGCAACAATTATCCATAGGATCCCTGCTAGCTGCGACATTCTGAAGGTAGCCGCAGCCTTGCTGTGGTGTAAGCAGCAACGTCGTGAAACTGCTTGTTCGCAACAGCGCTGTGAAAGTACTCGAGATGTCTTCGATTCTGCAGCGGAAGTGACCACCAGAAGTCAGTAGGAACTCGTCAAGATTGCTCTATGTCACTGAACTGCGCTAGTAATCGGGACACCGAAACGCTACATTGACTATGACCTCCTACAACAGACCATTAAGGTTGTTAATACGACTAGCGCAGCTTACTGAAGAATGGGGAAGACACTGTAAGCTACCGTACTGCGAAAGTACTGGGTGCAGCACCGATATCGTAACGGTTACTACACGGCGATAGGAGTACCAGGATTTATTCTACTGCACCTGCCTGACCAATACACAATCGAGCAATACGGTAACCTTCAGCTGTCCAAACAACCTGCGTCACTTTTGATGGAGGCATCCCATCCGGCTGTAACAATTTGCGGTATCATAGAATTATCGTTAAGTTACTAAACAAGACAATACTCCAGCAATTATTGCTTCAATGGTACGTACTGATACTTGAAGAATGCCTCAAACTACTGCAGCATAGAAAACTACAATGTGACTACTGAATTAAGCGAAACACTTCCCACAGAACAATTGATAGGCACACCCAGGCCTAACTGGCCTTTCGACTCCTCCATCCGTCCATCCGCCAAGTGATCGCGAGTGGGACGTCATACGGGGCGTGTCCGAGTAGAACGAAGACGCCGCCAAACTACCGTATCCCATCTCAAACCACACACACAAACACGCAGTTGGGAACGACCTGCATTGAGTTCTGCAATTGAATCAGAGAGCTACTCTCACGCATTCTCTCTTTCAGTGTTCCCAGCTCAAAACTTTGGACACAATGCCAGAACAGAAGTGACATGCGGTCTCAAGCGTGCAGATGCAGTGCGTGTTTCCCTAGTACAGATATCGCGCTCATTGCAAACGTGCAACACACATTGCGCCCGTTCAACGGAAGACGCAAACTACATACGATACAGTACCTGTTTCAGCGCGTAGGGGCGCAGCGCCGTGGAACAGAGGCTCGTCGAACCAAAAGGAACAAAAAGAACACTGAAGAAATGATAATCGGATGCACGTGGCAGAAATCAAAAGCCGCAAGGTCATTGACTGCGGCGTGCAATGCAATGCAAGCGGTTGCTTCCATTCCATCTCAATGCATGAGCGACGCAGGCTCTGCGAAGTCTGCCTATGTTGTTGCATGCTTGCAAGGTACATAGACTAGATAGACTTGTGGCAGGCAAATATCGGCTGCGGTGTACATGATCCGCTCAGCAGGTCGCCCCAACACACACTCAGACGCTTACAAGCTCACCGCTCCCTCACTGTTGTTTCACTCTACATCACACTTTACTCATTCATTCCAAGGGGCAGAGTCTGATCTCTGCCTCAACGAGCGCCCAGTCACTACAAGCGACGACGCCTGACACA
Organism: Linhomoeus sp. GSCO2_2; assembly: GCA_030248115.1. Lineage (NCBI taxonomy): Eukaryota > Metazoa > Nematoda > Chromadorea > Monhysterida > Linhomoeidae > Linhomoeus > Linhomoeus sp. GSCO2_2. The sequence continues at coordinate 19,876 of JASAMZ010003659.1, forward strand.
CCACACACACATCACTGTAACAAGAGGGGCCAACAATGCACCCTCTGCAGCGCCTTCCAAGCTCTATTCTTCACAACGACAATTGTATCACAAACTGCGTGTCAGTTCTTCTTTCGTGGATAGAGAAGCTTCTTGTCCGCTGGCTATGGACCATGGCTCATTTCCCACTTGGAAGGAAGCCGGCGTCCCTCCCATCACACCTTTTCGTTTCCAGTCGCGGCCGTGTGGCGAGAAGCTTGCGAGTCTCTGAAGAGCCACAAGCGGCGTGACAAAGTACAAAATACAGACAGGGTGTTTTGCCCCCCCCCCCCCTATTCGTTAGTTCGTCAACTTTCACCGGCCACTGACTAAGCCGAGATTCAGGCGCACGGTTGGAAATTGTAGATTGTTTTCAATCCAAGTTACTAAAAGGCAGCCCGACCTAAGAAAAGTCAAACTGCCGTACCTCAGTGTAGTCGGGCTATCTGAGGGCACTGGAACATCAGCTTCCTTCCATGGTTTCCACTTTGCGGCCCTGTCATTCATTCACTTGTCACTGACGATGCTCTCACTTGGCAGAATACTCTATACAACTCTACAGTGTTGGGAAAACAGGCAGAACTGCCGCTTAGGCAGCGAATTGCGTGAGAGTTTGACTCAGCGACAAGAGTGTATATTTAGGTTTCAGATTGGGTGAGACCAAATAAATGCCAGGGGTAGTGTTGCTTCTCGTCACTGACGCTAAATCGTTGAAATTCGCCAACTTTGCTCTGAAGCACTGTCGTTCGACCGTGGACGGATACAATAATTTATAATTTTGGATAGGGTCAGGTCAGTGAAAGAAAATAATCCATAGGTGTGATTGGGGGGGGGGGGGGGGGGAGGGGTGGGAGAGAGGGGGCGTTACACCCCCTAGCCTCGGCCAGCAAGAATGAAACTGTTGTTAATCCCCCTTGCCGAGATTAGCTACACCCCCTCCCTCCAAATCTCAAAGTATCGACCTACAATTGGCTAAAATTTCCGCCTATGGCGCTATTTTTTACGAGTATTGAGTAATTTTAGTACAAGTTGCTTCAAAATCAGGGTTTTCCCGTCGAAAACCTAGGTGCGTAACGTGCACCTAACTCTAAATATTAGGTGCACCACGAAAAAATTAGGTGCAGAGCCAAACCAGGCAAGTCGTCCGGGGGACGCAGTATACTCCACAAATTTGAATTTCTATGCACGGTGACTCCTCTCCTGTTGTGGCCTCCTGACACTCCCAATCGCAAAACTAATGCCAAATTCGTGATCTACATCCCAGAATACCCCAGAATCGACATACAACACCCCTAACTTCCTATGGACTCGCAGAACCAAAATTCTGCACTTGGGGTATGGTAGCATGCGAATTCGTCATAGGTACGCTTAAACATCATCTAAACGCTAAACGAATGCCAAATTCGTAATCAGCGCCCCCGAAAACCCCGAAATCGAGTATAATATCGCGAAAGTCGACCCAACACCCAATATTCAAACGGACGCGGCTGGGTTACTGTAGCTCTGCAAATTTGTCAAAAACACTTTTCTGGACTAGATTTTAGCGTAGAATCGTTTAAAACCACTTTTGGAACGATTTGGCTACGCATTCGAGCGCTAGAAGCGCCGAAACGCGAGAATCGCAATTTTCGACTCCGGAGTCAAAAAAGTTCCACCAAGATAACTTTTTTGTGTTTTAACCGATTTTCTCCGTTCATGGCTCGTTCGATAGAGGACATCTGGGAAGGAGCAACAAAAGCGGTCTCGCGGCTCTAGCTGCTACCTAGCCCGCACAGCAAACTGTCAAAGTCGAAAAAGGACCAAAAATCGCGAATTTTTCAAATTTGGCGCCAAAATGGGCCCCGCAGCGATCCAATTCATTTTTCCACCCTCGGCCCTATCGAGTACTACAACATATCAAAAGATAGTATATACCATTATATGCAAGTTTTTCGAGTTCTACCTTGTTTAACCCATTTTTCAGTACTTTTGAAAATTTAAATTTTTGAATTTCCCGCCAACGGGGTTCCGGAGCGTGACCCCGTTTGGTGTCCACCCTGCCCACCCACTAGGCCTACCCAGCGCAAAAGACCGTTTGCAAATCGGCCGCTTCACGCGCGAACGCCGTTGACTCAAAGTTTCTGCGTTTCGCGCACAATCGCTATATACTCCACACTTTTTTGTGGAGTATAAAAATCGTGCAAAAATCTGCCAATTTTTGGTAGCAAAAGTCGAAATTTTGTACAAGTTATGTACGAAGAAGTAACATTTTCTATTGCCAAACAGTGCCGCAAGCGAAAATTTTGCATTTCGTCACCAAAATGTAGAAAACACTGCCAAATTTAGCGCCGCAGGCGAAAATTTTCTATTTCTGAGCGCAAAATAAAGAAAAGATGGTTAAAATCGGCGCCGCAGGCGAAATTTTTGGCACAAGGGTGTACTGTGTTGAAATCCTGCCTAGAATTTTTAGGTGCACGGCCATATTTCTAGGTGCACATGCTGTTCAAAATTGAGCAAAAATAAGCGTTCTTGGCACTTTTTGTGCACTCTCTACATTTTTGGCTAGATCGCAGCGCTTCCTCAGTGTCGATTGCATTCAACCACCGCTCTCCCATGAAAGAGATATCCTCTGTTGCACAGCACAGTTCCGTTTCGATCCAAACTCTGAATTACCCCCATACCCCTTGCAATTAGCTGACGTGACGTTGCATGGTGTTACATGGCTCTCTCTAAAGCAAGCGCTTCGGTTTCTGGCTAATAGATCGCACAAACAACACAACTTCACTACTTGTTTCGTGTCTCGCAGATCCAACTCAGTCGATATTTCTGCAACAGTTTAACCACTTTTGAGTCCCTTCCTTCACACAACAAAGATCGCAGATTTTTGACTGGCGGCAGTTGATCGGAGACTGAGATTTCACCCGTGAGGCACGCTTTCAAATGCAGCATCGCTGAAAGTGAATTCTATTGGGTTGAAATTGAAATTCTCGCAAAAATTCTAGTACCAAAATCCAACAACGAGCAAGCGACAGAACCTTTGCTGACAAAGCAGCAGCAGAGTCAAAGCGAAATTCGCCATTCCGGGTAGACGCATACTTCCCTCCCGCACATGCTATTTCCTTCTTCGGAGCGACTATTTCCAGAAAATTCTCTGTTCTTCATCGAAACCGCCAAATTTCATTCGAATCCCGCAATAAACAGGCCCATTTGACGTTGGTATAAAAGTTGCACACGATCTATTCAAGTGAGTCCACTACCGTAACCTCTGCCGAGCCGCCTTGCAATATAATTTGCAACTCGTTTGTCATTTAATCATTATTTTGCACATGAAACGATGGTTTTCTTACGGTACTGCCAACTGTTTAAACAAATTTTTCGAAATAACTGTCGGAACTTGATGCTTCTGTGAAATTCTTCTCAACAGAGTTAACCGCCAACCAGCGTTGATAGTCAAATAGGCAAGAAAGTACAGCTCCGTACACAAACGTTCGAATAGGAGCGAAAATTCGAAACCTAAACTTCAATACGACGGATGTCATAGGCCGTTTTTGGCCAGAATGTTTGCCCAATTTAGTTGAAATTCTCAAAATCACGTTTACCGGCCTACTTCTACCAATTGTGCTAGAATTGTTGATATCGAGTGTTGCGTTGCCATACCTGTAGTTCAAAAGTAGTCTTTTGGTCCCAAATTCGTTTTCAGGGCATATCTCAAGTAAACGTTTATGGTTTTGCTTACGGTGTTTTCTCAGGGGGAGCAGTCAACTTACCGCTAGTCTTGCGGAGGAAAATTTGCTTCGAAATTGTTCATTCGGTCAGAAAATTTGGGCATCGCCAAAAACTTGGGAAAAATCGAAAATTTATTTGGCCGTTTCTCGAGTTACAAGCGATTATTAGTGCCAAGATTCACAACGTTTCTTTCGGCGGAAGATTGAAACAAATTCCTACGTTTAATTTAACAAACCTTTGTGGCTAGATGGGTGCTGTCTAAGTAACATAGCAGATTCTACCGTAGTGGGCGGTGACAAAATGGCAATTGCTATATAGTTTTTTGGCCCGGTAACGAGGCGCTGGCTACTGTGGTGTCAAAATTCAACACTTGCAATGCGAAATATATCGAGCCGTTCTTCAGCGGTTCAAGTTGAGGGCAATTCACATCACAACGTCGAGCATTGCGATTTGGCACTTTGGCACTGCATACTGTAGCTTGCGCTAAACATTTCCGGCACAAGATGGCAAGCGTAGAAATTCGTAATTGAATGGACTATAGTATTGTGTGTCACACTGTGTCAGATGTCTTCAGATGGATTGTCACCAATGATGCATTGTCTTCAGATTCTGCTGGACATTCGCTCCATGGTCATGCAGCTGCCCAACCTTGTGGACATCGACGTCCCTGAGGTGTGTCTGTTGGTAAACCTTGGCACACATGTGCGAAGTGTCAGTGTCAGTGGTCTACCAGGGGTCTAAGTGGTGTGGCGTGCCAGTGGTGTGTGTGTGTGTGTCATGTGTGTCAGCTGCTGTGCCAGATGTGTATCAGTGTGTCAATTGTGTCCAATTGCTGGATCAGGTGTTCACTGTGTGTTGTAACGATGTCCACGGCCAGTTCTGCGACCTGTTGAATATCTTCGAGTTGAACGGCCTCCCTTCAAAGGACAACCGTTATGTGGGTTGCATTTTATAGGATCCTCTTACTGGCTGAACCGACCTAGTTGCCGTTTTGTCAGTTCTGTGAAACCTAGTGAATCTTTGAGATGTAATCTCTGTGGGTCATTCTATATTGTGTGGTTCTGGTCATTCACATAGGCCATTGTGATTGCTTGCAACCAACCGAGCGATTGTTTTGGCGGTTTAGTGAAACCTGTTGGTTGCTTTCGCACTGTTCTGTTCTCATTCAAGCTTCTCTATCCCCAGCACGTCTTTCTCTCGAGAGGTTGCATTGCTTTTGGGCTTGAATTGTTCGGGGTCTTAATAATGATTCAACCGCAAAGTACATTAGAACATACGCCTATGCAGTCGATATTCGCGTGGGTATGTCTGCACTTGGCCACTGCATACTATTATTGTAGCTTGCGCTGAACATTTCCGTAGACTAGATGGCAAGGGTAGGTCGCAAACAAAGGTGTTCCCAGCAGATCGGCCACAGACTACTCAACGCCTATTGCGACTACATTGTACAGCCTACGTAGTGCGTTGTCATCCATGCTGTTCTCTACGCTACAACTCAATCGATAATGGTACCAAAATAGAGTTTGAATGAAGCATTGACTATCTCAGGGACGCCAAGTTCCCCTTTGGTATCATGACTCTGATGTCGATGTCGGTGATTCTGCTGGCCATCCTGGAGGATATATGCCATGCGCACATTCAAGGTCTTCGCCGTCGAGGGACCCACTGGGCCACTGGCTTCCATTCGGGCGTGCCTCTGATCTGATTGGTGAGCAGAAATGTGCCAAACATTTGTGATAGCGGGTGCAATGTGTCTACAGTCTATTGCCTGGTCTCGACCACATAACCCACCTCGATATTCTTCTCTTCCTGTAGAGGAGCGTGCGCATTTACAAGAACATTCCCTGCTTGCTGCGCTGGCGAAACGCGGCCGCCCAACAACCGAAAGAAGACGAGAGCAAAGAAGTTAGTGGGAATAGGATTCGTCAAATTAAGATATTTGTGCACAATTGATCCGTCGCCTTAGTGTCAGTCGTCTTGTTTAGCGATAGCGACCGAAACAGGTAACGCTTGCCGTCTGTGATCATTGCGTGCAAAATGAGTAATTTTGTAGCTAGTGATCGTGATACATCACGTAGTACAGTGGGCAATATTTTCATATACAAAGTGGTTTTGTATATTTTTTTGTATATTTCTTTGTATATTTTTTTGTATATATACATATACCTATACAAAATACAAAGTTTTCAAAATATACATAACTATACATATACAAAACAAGGCAAATATACAAACTTTGTATTTTGTATATTTCTACAGTAATTTTATACTGTATCTGTGCGAAATGTTGTCGACTAATGGTCAGTCTGCTGGGCACACTTCGCCAATATCTTAGCTTGTCCAAAAGCTTGTCAATCCGAAAGGTCTGGTGGTACACTTCAGCTATGGAAAATAGTCTAACGACCACCATCCTTTACGCATTAATTCTACTGAGGTCTTGGGATGCCGTTTTATAGCGTTTCTTGTGTTTTGGTTACGGTAGAAAAATATACAATATGCAAAGCATATACAAAGAAAAACTTTGTATATATATTTGTATATATACAAAATACAAAATACAAAAAAATTTGATTGTTTGTAGTATACATATACAAAATACAAAAAAAATTTGCGATACTGCCCACTGTATCACGTAGTCAGTCACGTATACGGAAACATAGAGTTATAGCTACTGTTCTGCGAGATAGGAAGATAGCGTCAACAACAGTCCGTAGTGCCAGTGCCTGCAAGCCGCAACATTCTGAGGATTGATGCAGCCTTGCTGTAGCAACCTGCAACGTCGTCACGGAACTATGTACTTGTTCGCTACAGCATAAGTGACCACCAGAAATCCCCCCAAGATTACTCTATGTCACTGAACTGCGCTAGTAATCGGGAAACCGAAACGCTACATTGACGAGGACCTCCTACAACAGACCATTTAGGGTGCTCATATTACGATTATCGCAACTTACTGAAGAATGGGGAAGACACGGTGAGCTACCTTATTGCGAAAGTACTGGATGCAGCAGCGATACAGTAACTAAGTCACTACACGGCGATAGGAGGAGTACCAGATTTAATTCTACTGCACCTGCCTGACCAATACACAATTGAGCAATACGGTAACTTTCAGCAGTCCAAACAACCTGCGTCCTTTTAATGGAGGCATCCCAACTGTAACAATTGGCAGTATCATTGAATTATCGTTGAGTTACTATACATGACAATATTCCGTCCCGTTGCGACTGAACCGAAAGGATGCAACTACCGCAGCCTTGTAAACTACAACATGACTACAGAACTCAGCGAAACACTTCACGCACAACAACTGATAGACATACATACCAAGGCCTAACTGGTCTTTCGACTCCTCCATCCGTCCTTCCGCCAAGTGATCGCGAGTGAGGCGTGTTACGGGGTGTGTTACGAGTAGGATGAAGATGCCGTCAAACTAAACTACCATACCCAACTCAAACCACACACACACACACACAACACGCAGTTGGGAGCGACCTGCATAGAGCCTGGCAATTGAATCAGAGTCACTCTCAAGCACTCTCCCTTCCAGCGTCCCCAGCTCAAAACCTTTGGACAGAATGCCCGAAGACTGAAGTGACATGCGGTTTCAAGTGTGCAACGGTGGTATGCAGCACACGCCGTGCTTCCCGAGCACAGATATCGCGCTCATTGCAAACGTGCAACACATATCGCGCCCGTTCAAAGGAAGACAAAAATTGCATACGATACGGTACCTGTTTCAACGCGTATGGGCGCAGCGCCGCGAAACAGAGGCTCGTCGAACCAAAAGGAACAAAAGAACACTGAAGAAATGATAACCTGATGCACGTGGCAGAAATCAAAAGCCGCATGGCCATTGACTGCGGCGTGCAATGCAATGCAAGCGGTTGCTTCCATTCCATCTCAATGCATGAGCGACGCAAGGTCTGCGAAGTCTACCTATGTTGTTGCATCCTGGCAAGGTACAGAGACTAGTGCCAGGCAAATATCGGCTGCGGGGTACATGACCGGCTCAGCTGGTCGCCCCAACACACACCCAGACGCTCACAAGCTCACCACTCCCTCACTGTTGCTTCAAGTCATCGACTCGCACACTTTCATCAGCTCACTCACTCGTCACAACTCCCCATTCATTCCCAAAGTCCGGTCTCTGCCCCGCAGTCACTACATACAAACGACCGCACAAACCACTGCAACAAGGGGACAGCAGTGCGGCCCTCTGTAGCAGCTTCCAAGTTCTATTCTTTACGACTACAATCGTATCACCACAAAATGTGTATCTGTTCTCGTCTTCTTTCGAGGGCGGGGCAGCTTTCTGTTATGCACGTCCGTCGTCCACGCACCACGAAGGCTGCGAGGGGCTGGCTTCCGTCACTCACTATCGGTTGTTGTGGCCACTTGACGAACCTCTGAAGGCCACAAGTGATTGAGAAGAAGGGTGTCAGAAATACAGGCTGTCCCACTGCAAGGGTTGCCAACTCTCCAACTGTGTCTGACTATTGACTAAGCTGGAGTCAGAAGTGTGCGAATTGCGCTGACAGAGAGGGATGCGTCCAGTAAAGACGGGCACAAGTTGTGTAACATGATGGGCTCCAAAGGCGAACCGCCATTTGAGAAAGACCCCAACAGGCAACTAATTACCGAAGCTTAGTGTAACCGGAAAGCACTAGTACGGCATCAGCTTCCGTGGTTTCCACCACTCTACGATGTGCTGCTGAAGTATGTTTACTTGTCCAACTGACGAACCCTCACTTAGCAGAATCTACAGGGTTGGGCAAATGAGCTGAGCTACCGTTTGAGCTGCACGAGAGTTTGTGGTGGGGGGGGGGGGGGCATTCATTCCTGGTAAGTGCCACCCTTCCACATCAATTGGCATCGGTGACCGAAAACAATCTGTTACGTAGGTAGGTAGAGAGCCCACCCCGTGCAATGGTTGCAGCACTTCTTCAGTGTCGATGATTGTACTCAACCGCCTGCCGCTCTCCCGTCAAAGGGATATCCTCTCTTGCACAGCAGACACAGTAGCTTTTCCATCCAAACTCTGAAGCAGACGCTGCAAGAGCAACGCTTGTTGTAATCCTCCACACAAAACTAACCAAATGATTACTCACCGAGAGAGCAGACACTTATGAAGGGGGCACAATTGGGACCGGCCATACATACCCATTGCCAATAACTGGCATTGCATGGTGTTACAGGGCTCTGAAACAAACGTTTCGGTTTCTATCTAATAAACCGCACAAAGAACAACTTTCTTTCACCTCCAGTTCAGTCAGCATTTCTGGAAAATTTCGACCACTTCTGACTCTTTTGAGTCGCTTCACTTCGCACAACAAGGATCGCAGATTTCTGGGGATCGAAGCTAATTAAGGATCGAAGCTTAACAAGGATCGAAGCTAATTATCGGGTAGACGCAAAATTCCCGCACATGCCATTTCCTTCTTCGGAGCGACTATTTCCAGAAAATTCTCTGTTCTTCATCGAAACCGCCAGATTTCATTCGAATCCCGCAATGAACCGGCCCATTTGACGTTGGTATAAGTTGCACATGAACTATTCAAATCAGTCCACTACCGTAACCTCTGCCGAGCCGCCTTGCAATATAATTTGCAACTCGTTTGTCATTTAATCATTATTTTGCACATGAAACGATGGTTTTCTTACGGTACTGCCAACTGTTTAAACAAATTTTTCGAAATAACTGTCGAAACTTGTTGCTTCTGTTAAATTCTTTTCAACAGAGTAAACCGCCAACCAGCGCTGATAGTCAAACAGGCAAGAAAGTACAGCTCCATACACAGTCTTTCGAACAAGAGCAAAAACTCGAAACCTAAACTACAATACGGCAGATGTCATAAACCGTTTTTGACCGGAAAGTTTGCCCAATTTGGTCGAAACTCTCAAAATCATGTTTAATGGCGTACTTCTACCAGCTGCGTTAGAATTGTTGGTATCGAGTGCTACGTTGCCATACCTGTAGTTCAAAAGTAGTCTTTTGCTCCTAAATTCGTTTTCAGAGCATATCTCAAGTAAACATATATGGATTTGCTTACGGTCTTTTCTCGTGGGTAGCGGTCAACTTACTGCTAGTATTGGGTAGGAAATTTTGCTACCAAATTGTTCAACTGATCAGAAAATTGGACATCGCCAAAAACTTGTAAAAAATCGAAGCAGAAACTTGCCCGTTTCTCGAGTTACAAGCAATTAATGGTGCCAAGATTCACAACATTTCTTTCCCCGGATGACTAAAACAAATTCCTACGTTCGATTTTGCACACTTTCGCTTCCATATTGGTGCTGTCTAAGTAACATAGCATATTCTACCGTAGTAGGCGATGACGAATTGGCAACTGTCATATAGCCCTTTTGGCCCTTTAGCGTGCCGCTGGATACTGTACTTTTAAAATTCAACACCAGCAATGCGAAATAGATTGAGCCGTTTTCAGCTGTTCAATACGAGCGCAGTTTACCGCGCAACGTCGGCGAAGTACATTTGTGCACAGTCTGTGATGTCAGAATTGCAGGAGGGAGGCGGCCGTTGTTGGGGTTCTCTGGGGTGGCTTGAAAACGTGATTGCAGATGGTTCATTCCTGTCTGGACGACGTCAAGTCAAGAACGACCGCTTTGTGATTATGTCCTGTCCTTGCGAGAGTTCTTAGTTGGCGGTTTATGTGGAGGGAATCTGTACTGCACAGCTACGGCCAAGGCTACGGCTACGGTTCTGCTCCATGGTCATGCATGCAGCTGCCAACGCCGGTCGACATGCACGTCCTGAGGTGTCTCTGTTTGTCACACTTGGTGCACGTGTGACGTGTCAATAGTGTGCAAGTGTTTTGTCACTGGTGTGTCAGGGGTGTGCTGGATGTGCGTCAGTGGTGTGTCAGTTGGTGTGTCAGCATAGGTGCAGGCCACCCGGAGGCCGGCTGGCGGGGGGGGGGGGGGGGGTTCTTCTAGGAAAATTTTCGAGAGGGGGGGGGGGGGCCGGGGGGGGGTCCCGGTACCCGGAAAAACGATTTAGAATGACCAAAAATGTGCCTAAAAACGCCTTATTTTGGTCAAAAACATGCTAATTTGTGCATAAATAGACGAAATATAGCGCCGCAGGCGAAAATTTGGACAAAATAGGACCATATACTACCACAAATACAAGAAAATTTCCGAAATTTCAGGATTCGAATTTCGAATTTCGGATGCCAGGGGGGGGGGGTCTCCGGAAAAATTTCCTGAGGGCCGTGGCCAGGGGGGGGGGGGGGGGGGGTTCCCCCCCCGTCCCCCCCCCCCCCCCGCCTGCACCTATGTGTGTCAGACCTGTGTCACTGGTGTGCCAGATGTGTCTTGTCTATTGCAGAGTCAGAAGTTCACGGTGTGCGGCGGTACCCACGGCCAGTTTTACGACCTGTTGACTATCTTAGAGTTGAACGGCCTCCCTTCAGAGGACAATCCTTATGTAGGTTCTGCGATTTGTTGAGAGCTTGCCATTTTATAGGATTTTGGATTGACTACCTACAGTCGCACAATGACCTGAGCTAAGATAGCAGAGCAGACGTTCTGTCATTTCGGTGAAACTTAACGTTCTCTTGGGAATCGACGCCGAACACAAATTGGAAATACGGCCTAGACCTATCCAGAGCGTCGCTTTGTCACGTTAGTGTAACCTATGTCCACAAAAGTCTCACACCTCCTAGGTTTTTTTTTTCGTTTGGGGCCTGGGGGCCAAATGGGCGAAAATTTCTGTAAAAGTGCTAATTCTGAGTTGTCGCAACAGGGGTACCCCTGTTAAACCGTGGCCCCTAACCAAAAATCTCAGGGGCCCGGTCCAAAATTCTAGGGGCCATGGCCCCCACTATGGCCCAAAAAAAACCCAGCACACCTCTTCTCTTCCATTCAGCTGTTCAACGGCGATTTCGTGGACAGAGGCTCCTTCTCAGTGGAGACGATTTTCACACTGTTCGAATTCAAACATCTCTACCCACAGAACGTCTTTCTCTCCAGAGGTTGGATTGCTTTTGTGGTTGTTTTGAGCGGGGTGGTTTTGCGACACAACATTCCCCGCGCGAATATCGGCTGCATAGGCGTATGATTCTCATCTACTTTAGGGTTGAATTATCCCAATCGCAGGCAGAGCATTGTGTTTCGACACATTGGCGCTGCGTACTACACTTACGCCAAACATGGCAAGGATAACAACTCGAAAGCGAAGGTTTAGTTATGTGCCCTCGATACGGTACTTATATACTTCATTGGTACGACATGGTACCTTACGTAGTACGTTCTACTTGCTCTGCTCTATAACTCAATCAATTTTGTTACCAAATGCAGTTTGCATGAAGCGTGCATTGTCTGCCTCAGGGACGCCAAGTTCCGTCTGGGTATCATGACGCTGATGTGGATGTCGGTGATTCTGTTGGCCATCCTGGAGGATACTTATGCCCAAGTTCTCAGTCTTCGCCGTCGAGGGATCCACGGGCTCCTATTCAGGACTCTTATTGGTGAGCAGAAATGTCTCAACCACCTGTGATCGTGACCCCAATACTTTCCCTTGTCAATTATAGGTTTCTTTCTACTTGTCTATCTGCTGACGGTGGTTGGGGTCTCTACCATAACCACCTCAGTGTTCGTCTTCTTGTAGAGAAACGTGCGCATTCACAAGAACATTCCCTGCTCACTGCAATGGCTAACCACGGCCGCCCAACAGACAGAAGAACAAAGAAGTCAGTAGGAATAGGATTCGTCAAATTGTGATATTTGCGCAGAATCAAGCCGTCGCCTTAGTGTCGGTCTTTGCTGATGAGGTCGCGCTGGCACTTCTTAGCTGAGTCTGTTTGTAGCGACCGAAACTCTGCTAACGCTTGTCGTCTCTGATCATTGTATGCAAAATGGAGTACCTAATTTGGTAGCTAGTGGTCGTGATGCGTCGCGTATTCAGGCGTCGCGTATACGGAAACAGAGTTATAGCTACTGTTCCGTGAGATAGTAAGACAGCTGTCAGCAACAGCTGTCCATAGGACCCCTGCAAGCTGCAACATTCTGAGGGTGGACGCAGCGTTTAAGTAGTAACCTGCAACGTCATGGAACTACTTGCTTACAATAGCACTGTGTAAGTAATGGAGATGTCTTCTATTCTACAGCGGAAGTGACCACCAGAAGTCCGTAGAAATTCCTCAAGATTGCTCTATGTCACTGAACTGCGCTAGTAATCGGGCCCGAAACGCTACATTGACGAGGACCTCCTACAACAGACCATTAAGGTTGTTAATACGACTAGCGCAACTTACTGAAGAATGGGGAAGACTGCTGTAAGCTACCGCTCTGCGAAAGTACTGGGTGCAGCACCGATACAGTAACTATGTTACTACACGGCGATAGGACGAGTACCAGATATAATTCTACTGCACCTGCCTGACCAATACACAATCGAGCAATACGGTAACCTTCCGAACAACCTGCGTCACTATGGAGGCATCCCGACTGTAAATTTGCGTCGTTAAGTTACTAAACAAGACAATACTCCAGCAATTATTGCTTCTATGGTACTGTTACTTAGTCATCCTGTGAGCTACGCTGCGGCGGTGGGACTTAACGGAAAAAGGGTGGCGGGATGGATCACATTTAAAACGGCACTCATCACATATAATTCGGGTGTTGGCACATTTAAAGCGGGACTGTCACATATAAAAAAACCGATTTCAGACAATGACACAGTTTATCGTTACACCACTCTAATCATGCCTTCAATACAAAGGGAAATCGAGCGAAGACACTGGCTTCAGATCTCTAGCGAGCGTCTCTCTCTCTAGCTCAGCTCTAGTATTTTGCAGACCTCTAGTGACTACCTAAATCCCAGGAGGACCTGCACACAATCTCACTTTGGCCGATCCGATAACTTACCAGTGTCGTCCCATTGTGACACCAGAATTCGTTTCGTGCCAGCATTCATGGAATGACGCCTCCAGCACCTACGGTGCTTGTAGGTCTGAGCCAATGTAGAATCTGACATGGCCACTGTGACCACTATGGCCTGATTCACACTGAGCGCGAAGTAAGTCCGAAGAAATAGTACTGCGAAGTAAGGAGTGAAGAGCCCCTACTTCTTATTACTTCGTGGTATTATTTCTTACTTCGGGCTTACTTCGCGTTCAGTGTGAACCAGGCTTAACTAGGTGGAGCTATCTTGTGCGCTAACGAGGCAAAGGCAGAAGTTAGAGTACTTTCAACACGCGCCTAGTTGAATAAGAGCAGGCGTCAACGCAACTCGGAATAAGGTCGGGTAGAAGATTGACGCGCGTCAATTTATCGCGGGGTGTGTTGACGCGGCGTCAACGCACCCAGGCGTCAATACAACCTACAACACCGGTCAGCGTGTCTGTTCCCCTGCTCACAGAGAATCGCCAGGCACATGAACTAGAGTGTTTGTGTCAGCAAACGAGCGCTTGTGTGTGTCTTATGACCAGGCAAAATCGGTCTTCCAAGTGAAGGTTGTCACAAGCGCTAGCAGGGAAGGGGCGCAGCCAGCCTAAGCAGGAGGCAAAGAATATGGAGGAGTGTGCATTCCACTAAAAGTTTGCACTAAAACTCTGTCGACGTCGCGCCTGGCGGGTGTCAAACTGAGGCTTAGCGCGACCACCAACTTCAGGGCGCGCTCCGCGCGCCCTGAAGTCGGCCACAGGTCGCCCTAAGCCTAAGCATCGACCCGCCAGACTGCGACGTCGACTGACTCTTGTGCATGGTGGGCGCAGGGCGAGCCTAAGCATAGCCTGATTTGGAAGGAATATTCTGTGTCCGAAAGAAATGTAACGAAACACGAGACGGCCATTGCTGCACACATATGGTGTAATGCAATTTACAGTTTTAGAATACGCAAAAGAAAGCATTCGGTTCATTTTAACGGCCGCTGCCCAGTGTGAACGCGCTAACACCTACAAAACCATTAATATGCGCTAGTACCGAAATATATGTGCAAGCACCAAATTAAGTATATGTGCAAGTACCGATTTATATGAAGAAGTGCCGCTTATGTGCGCAAGTACCAGAATATATGTGGAAGTGCCGATTTATGTGACGTGTCCCGTTTTATATGTGACCCGTCATTTTCCCCACGGAAAAATGTCTCAAACTACCGCAGCCTTTAAAACTACAATATGACTACTAGTGGTGGCAATTTTCCAAAAATAAAACTGAGTAAGTAACTAAGTAAGTACTTAGTTTTTCAGAAAACTAAGTAAAACTAAGTAAGTAAAGCGTACTTACTTAGTTTCTAACAAAACTAAGTAAGTACTCGAAAAATCTGGGTAAACTAAGTAAGTAAACTGAGTAAGCAAACACAAGAAAATAAAAGCAAATCTGGTCTCGGAAATGCAGGTATGTTGTTAATTCGAGGTTAGTAGGGCCACAATTGGTCTCCAAGAAAAACTTGTTTAGCAAATTTGACATCCTTTGAGTAACTCATCGCAGAAAAGCCCATTCAAACCAGGCAATGCGCGAGTATACAGCGCCAAAATAGGCCAACATGTCAACAAATTGGTTTACTTAGTTTCTTACTTAGTTGTTTAAAACTAAGTAAAACTAAGTAAGTATGAAAAAGTACAAC
The DNA here is from genome assembly GCA_030248115.1 of Linhomoeus sp. GSCO2_2. NCBI lineage: Eukaryota > Metazoa > Nematoda > Chromadorea > Monhysterida > Linhomoeidae > Linhomoeus > Linhomoeus sp. GSCO2_2. The sequence continues at coordinate 35,186 of JASAMZ010003659.1, forward strand.
TAAGTAAGTACTTACTTAGTTTCAAGCTGCCACCACTAATGACTACCGAATTCGGCGAAACACTTCCCACAGAACAGTTGATAGACATACCAAGGCCTAACTGGCCTTTCGCCGTCTCCTCCATCCGTCCATCCGCCAAGTGATCGCGAGTGGGACGTCATACGTGCCCGAGTAGAACGAAGACGTTGCCAAACTACCGTATCCCATCTCAAACCACACACACACACGCACACGCACGCACGCACGCACGCACGTACGCACACGCGCACGCGCACGCGCACGCGCACGCACACGCACACACACACACACGCACACGCACACACACACACACACACACACACACCCACCCAACACGCAGTTAGGAGCGACCTGCATTGAGCTTTGCAATTGAATCAGAGAGCTACTCTCACGCATTCTCTCTTTCAGTGTCCCCAGCTCAAAACTTTGGACACAATGCCAGAACAGAAGTGACATGCGGTCTCACGCGTGCAGATGCAGTGCGTGTTTCCCGAGTACAGATATCGCGCTCATTACAAACGTGCAACACATATCGCGCCCGTTCAAAGGGAGACACAGACTACATACGGATACAGTACCTGCTCCAGCGCGCATTGGCGCAGCGCCGCGAAACAGAGGCACGAAATGAACAGAAGAACACTGAAGAATTGATAACGCGTGCGCTAGTAGAAACAGAAGCCACATGGAAACAACTAAGGCATGTAATGCAATGCAAGCGGTTGATTCCAATCCATCCAAACCAGATGCCTGACGACGCAAGCTCTGCGAAGTCTACCTATGAGCATAGACTACGAATGGCAGGCAAACATCGGCCGCAGTTTGTCTGATCGACTCAGCAGGTCGCCCCCACACCAGACACACATCCAGACGTTCACAAGCTTGCCGCTCCCTCACTGTTGTTTCACCTCATCGACTCACACACTCATCACCTTACACATCCACTCACTCGGCACCACCAATTCATTCATTCCAAGGGGCAGAGTCTGATCTGTGCCCCCGACGAGCGCGAAAACTGTAAGAAGAGGGCAACAACAGTGCGCCCTCTGTGGCGTCTTCCAAGCTCTATTCTTCACAACGACAATCGTATCACAAACTGTGTGTCTGAGGAGACAGTCTTCTTCCATGGATAGAACAGCTTCTAGTCACTCTGGCTATGGACCATGTGGCTCCTTCCCACTTGGAAGGAGGCGTCCCTTCATTGATTGCCAATCAGTGGCGGCCCTGTGGCGCGAAACTTGACGAGTCTCTGAAGAGCCACAAGCGCATACAGGGGTTGTTTCCACCCCCCCCCCCCCCCCCCCCCCACCCCGTCGACAACTCGTCAACTTTGTCTGACAATGAGCCGATGGTTAGAAATTGTAGGTTGTTTTACTGTACCGACGTTTTCTGAGAAACAAACCCCGAAGAAGAAACAAACTACCGTACCTCAGTGTAATCCGGCTCTCCATGGGCAATGGAACATCAGCTGCCGTAGTTTCCACTCTGCGTCCCTGCAATTTGTTAACTTGTCACTGACACTAACGACTCTCTCACTTGGCAGACTCTACAAGGTTGGGCAAATGAGTTGAAATGTTAACTCATTTACCAGCGACAGTTTGACTCAGCGACAAGAGTGTAGATTATATATCAGGCGTGGCCAAATGTCAAGATGTTGTTTTGTTTTCGACCACTGGCACAAAGTCGTTGAAATTTGACACTGTGTTCCGAAACGTCGTCATTCGGCGTTGGACATAAGTTAAAATAAAATGTGCATCAGTGGTCGACAACAATTTGATAGACAGCCTACCCCGTACAACGGTTGTTTTAGAACTGACCTGACTGACTCCCAGTACTGCAGCGCTTCTTCTTCAGTGTCGAAACCGCCCGCCGCTCTCCCATCAAAGGGACATCCACTCTTGCATTATTGCTCCGTTCCGTTTTCATCCAACCTCTAAAGAATACGCTGCAAGTGCAACGCTTGTGCTCATAGGTGCAGGCCACCCGGAAGCCGGGGGGGGGGGGGGGTGGGAGGTGGGGGGGGGGGGTGGAGATTCTAGTTAAGGCAAATTTTTGAAAGGGGGGGGGGGGGGTCCAGGGACCAGTGAACAGCTTCTTAGAATGGCCAAAAATACGCTAAAAATCACCTTAATTTGGTCAAAAACACGCTAATTTGTGCATAAATAGACGAAATATAGCGCCGCAGGCGAAAATTTGGACAACATAACACCAAAAACAACCAAGAATACAAGAAAATTTCTGTATTTTCAGGAATTATTTTTTTGCGATTTTCCGATGCCAGGGGGAGGGGGAGTATCAGTGAAAAGTTCACTAGAGGCCAGGGCCGGGGGGGGGGGGTTTCCCCCACCGCCCCCCCCCCGCCTGCATCTTTGTGGTAAACCTCCACACAACACTAAATCAGATCGATTACTCACCGAGAAGAGAACACACTTCTGAATGGCGCACAATTGGGACGGCCCATTTTCCATTAGCTGACGTTGCATGGTGTCACAGTCACAGGGCTCTAAAACAAACGTTTCGGTTTCCATCTAACAAATCGCACAAACAACACACACAACTTTTGTTTCTCTCACTACCTCCAGTTCAGTCGATACTTCTGCAAAAATTCCACTTTTGACTCTTTCGAGTCGATTCGCACAACACAGAGACCGCAGGCAGATTCCTGACTGGCAGTGGCAGTTGAGGGGACTTAGACTGGGACGTGTCCCCAGCTCAGTGACGCACGTTTTCAAACGCAGCATCAACATCGCTGAAGAAAGTGCATTATATTGCGGTGAAATTGAAATTCTCGCAAAAATTCTAGTAAATCCAACAGCGAGCAAGCGACAGAACCTTTGCTGATAAATCAGCAGCAGAGTCTAAGCGAAATTCGCCATTGCGGGCAGACGAAAAATTCCCGCACATGCCATTTCCTCCTTCGGAGCGACTATTTCCAGAAAATTCTCTGTTCTTCGTCGAAACCGCCAGATTTCATTCGAATCCCGCAATAAACCGGCCCATTTGACGTTGCTATAAAAGTCGCACATGATCTATTCAAATCAGTCCACTACCGTAACCTCTGCCGAGCCGCCTTGCAATATAATTTGCAACTCGTTTGTCATTTAATCATTATTTTGCACATGAAACGACGGTTTTATTACGGTACTGCCAACTGTTTAAACAAATTTTTCGAAATAACTGTCGAAACGTGTTGCTTCTGTTAAATTCTTTTCAACATGGTAAACCGCCAACCAGCGCTGATAGTCAAACAGGCAAGAAAGTGCGGCTCCATACACAAACGTTCGAACAGGAGCAAAAATTCGAAACCTAAACTACAATACGACGGACGTCATAAACCGTTTTTGACCAGAATGTTTGTCCAATTTGGTTGAAATTCTCAAAATCATGTTTACTGGCGTACTTCTACCAGCTGCCTTAGAATTGTTGGTGTCGAGCGTCACGTTGCCATACCTGTAGTTCAAAAGTAGTCTTTTGGTCCCAAATTCGTTTTCAGAGCATATCTCCAGAAAACGTTTATGGATTTGCCTACGGTCTTTTCTCATGGGTAGCGGCCAACTTACTGCTAGTATTGCGGAGGAAATTTTGCTACTAAATTGTTCAACTGATCAGAAAATTGGACATCGCCGAAAACTTGTGAAAAATCGAAGCATAAACTTGCCCGTTTCTCGAGTTACAAGCAACTAATAGTGCCAAGATTCGCAACATTTCTTTCGGTGGATGATCGAAACAGTTTCCTAGGTTCTATTTTGCAAACTCTCATTTCTATACGGGTGCTGTCTAAGTAACATAGCACATTCTACCGTAGTGGGCTACGACGAATTGGCAACTGTCATACAGTCTTTTTGGCCTGTCAGCGTGTCGCTGGCTACTGTGGTTTCGAAGTTCAACACTGGCGATGCGAAATGAATGCAGACGTTCGTGAACAATTCAATTGGAGCGCAATTTACCACGCGACGTCTGCGATTTACATTTGAGTGCATAGTAAATGGCATCAGAATCAGAATTGAAGGAAGGGAAACTCCCGCCCCCGGCACTTCGGCAGCCGTGTTTCTGTGTGGCGTAAAGGTGTCGTCAGGTCTAGAGAAGAGCCGTTTTGTGATAATGGCGCCGCTGCGGCAAGATTCCCTGCTTCTGGTAGCCGGTTCCTTTGGCTGAAGAAGTTGCGAATGGCGCGGCGTCGCGGCGCGACAGCGGCTCAAACGAAATCGTGAGGTGTTTTAGGTATCGTATAGATGTTTTATGGCCTTAGGCGCGAAGCAATCAACGCCGTACCCCCCCCCCCCCACCCCCCCCAGTGCCGCGCTAGCCTAGCTGCCCTGGCCTCCTCCCTCTAGCCGGTTCCGGTATAGAAACTACCCTTCCTCCCCCGGCCCAAATAATCCGATAATCCGAAAAATTGACCTATAATTGGTAAATAATTTTTGCCTAGGGCGTTGTTTTTAAATATTTTCAGTCATTCTGTTACAACTTGCTTCGAAATCGAAATTGAGCGCAAATATGCGGTTTTGGCGCTTCTTGCATTTCTGGCTGCTTTTGGAGAGCTCCAATAACGCACCGCGCTTCTTGTTGTTACCCCCACCCCATTTTCCCCAAAACGCGGTCTAATCCCCCCCCCCCCCCCTTAGCATCACGGCCAATCGCATAGTTTCGATTGGGGGGGGGGGGGGGTTAGGGGGGGGGGGGGGGGGTTACTCCCCCCCTACCAACGGCCAACAAGAACGAGATTCTTGTTAATCCCCCCCCTAGCCGAGATTCCAGCTACCCCCTCCACTAGAAATCAGGAAATTTCCCAACAATTGGCCTAAAATTGGCAAAAATTTTCGCCTGCGGCGCTATTTTTGAGCAATTATAAGCCATTTTGGTACAATTTGCTTTAAAATTGAGTAAAAATATGCGTTTTTGGCGACTTTATGGTAATTTTTAGGCTTTTTTGGCTATTTTTTGGAGAGCTTCAAGAACAGGATTCTTGTTCTTGTTACCCCCCTCCCCCCAAATCTCGGTCGAACCCCCCCCCCCCCCCCTAGCCTCGCGACCAATCGCAACTATGGCCAATCGCATCACCTGATCATCACCACACCAGTGATTATTTCGCAGGCCAGTGTAAACAGCCGAGTGAAAGTGTTTCGGCTTTGCGTTATCTCACCCGATCCTCACTCTGTTTAGTGTTACCTTGACGCTAAGAGGCTCTAACCGCTTTCTTTGTTTTCAGCCCTGTGAATCATCGGGTGAAACACGAGCGATATGCGTCATCACTCGTCAAGTCAATCTCAACCGTGTGACGTGACCAAGAGAAGGGGAATTCCTGTTGAACTCCGAAACTACATCTGTGACCAGAAAGCACAAAATGGGATAGATTCCGAAATCCGAATTTCCCATCAGAAGAAACTCACTCAAGCGCGACCAGTGGACATTGCCAGCCAGACCAGACTTCTGTAACACGGCCAAAGAGTGACACTTTCCGTCATTCGAATCCAATTGCCACTGTCGCTCTGCTGATTGTTTCTCGGCTAGGGTTCGCTATTGCCGTTGCGTTGCACTAATGTACTTGACAATAAAGCTGTGAAGATGTTGCCTCGTGTCGTGATCTCAATACTGAAGGGCATGGTGGCACTCTTCTGGATGTCTTCTTCTACAGTTGTCATTGTCACTTATGGTCATCTGCTACCGTAGTCCTGTCTCGAGAAGCAGACAGCGCCATGGTGGAAGTTGCGGTGGTCAATGATGACAGTGTGGCAGAGACATCTGAAGCGACCTCTGACAGTGCCAATGGAGACGCCACAGTGACAGCAGCAGTGGTGGAAGTGGAGGAAGAGAGGGCGACGGCGGCGGAGAAGCTCAAAGATGAGGGCAACCAATTCTTCAAATGTGTGTCTGTCTGTCAGTGTGTGTGTGTGTGTGGTATGCGGATATGTAACGCGTGCACATAGTAGAACTCGGCGACCATTCTGGAGTGTGTTACTGGAGGAGTGATGATGTGACAGACGTGTTTAGTCGACGACGTAGAGCAGAGAGTGAACCTTACTGCTTTAATCTCTGATTTCAACCTTTCCACAAAACCTTTTGACGCCACTGAAACCCCATTGTTATATTCTCTCTCACAGGCGAGAAGTACGACAAGGCGATAGAGAAGTACAGTGAGGCGATAGAGTTGAATCCAAATGTGGCCGTCTACTATGGGAACAGAAGCTTCGCCTACCTCAGGGAGGAACTCTACGGCTACGCGCTTCAGGTAAGCTTGGTTAGTGGGGCTGCAGAGTGGCTGAAGCGTTATGTAGACGCCTCCTTCTCAAGGGACGAATCTTGCTTCAAATAAATCAGCAATTCTGCCCTCTAGTGCACTTGATGCTAAGTCTAACTTGGGGTGAAGGGGTGGGGATTAAAATCGTTTGCCGCAAATATCGGCTGCAGTTAGATGTGACGCCGCCACGTCGTTCTCCCATGGAGCCGATGCATGCGTGAAAGAGTAATTTGGGTGCATAAAGCAAGAAGGTACAAGACCCACCCTGTACACACAGTCTACTATTCCACTCGACTGCAGGACGCGGACAGGGCGATCTCCCTGGACAGAGGCTACGTGAAGGGTTACTATCGGAAGGCGACTTCACATATGGCATTGGGCAAGTTCAAGCTCGCTCTCAAGGACTACGAGATGGTTGGCTTTTGGGCAATTTGGTTTCAGCTGTTTCGCGCATGACTGATTATGTGGCTACCTAGATAGAGGGTGTGCTAATGAGAGAATCAGTTGAAGGTGAGTCGTTTCCTTGGAGGAAAGGATGATTGGGGCTCGAACTTATCCACCCCCCCCCCCCCCGCTTTTCATTCCATGTGACTCGCCATTTCTCTCGCCTCCACTCTATCCCATGGCTTCAGCAACTTGTATCAATCACGCAGTCATTACAGTACACACAGCCCATCTGTGACGTAACTACAATTCTAATCCCATTCCATTCCATTCCACTAATCCCTCTCCTCTGCACAGGTGGTGAAGTGTCGTCCCAGGGACCCAGACGCCAGAAGGAAGTTCGAAGAGTGTCAGAAAGTGGTCAAACGACAGGCCTTTGAGAGGGCCATCGCCAGCGACGACGACAAAAGTGTCGCCGAGCAAATCAATCTCGAGACCATTGGTGGGTTACCTTTGACCACGATGACTGACTGGTGCCTTGTGTGAATTGTGCACAGTTTGATGTCTCGTTGTGGACGCAAAGTGCAGCTTTTTCACGAAATCAGAGAATATAACTGTGGCAGGTCGTTTTGTGACTGGCTCGCGAAAGTTATGGGAAACGTTTTGCTTCGCGCTTATGAGAATGTAGCGATCGTTCTGGAGTAATCCAGCATGAATGGATTGCTTGTATTAGAGAATACACAGTGGTAGAGCTGTAAGGTCCGGTCCGGTCCGGGTGGTCCGGACGGTCCGGGCAAAATTTGGTCCGGTCCGGTCCGGTCCGCGGACCAGGCAAATTGGTCCGGGCAGAAAATAAAAATTTTCAAAGACGAAGAAACCTCCCCGTTACGTCCAAAATGACATGTGTTTTCACTGTTCCTCCTCACAATCGACAAAATTTTCGCCTGCGGCGCTTAAAATGTTGCAAAATATTGCCTCTGGCAGTTAATTAAAAAGAAAAATTCAGAATTTAGTTAAAATTTGGGCCCTCGCGGCCTACAAGAAGGCAAAATTTCGCCTGTGGTGTGTAGAGTATGCAACTTCTTTCCTTGCTCACGGTACAAATGATTTGAAAGACTTCGGCCCAGGTTAGGCTTCAACGGTCCACACAAAGATCACGTTGATACTGTTCGTTCAGTTTGTTGATACTGAGGGCAGTGTACGTAGCAGATGGCTATAGGTTGAATAACGAATGATGCCAAAATATTGCCCGTGGCGCTTAGATCTACCTCTCTGTAACTTGAATCTTCCCATAGGCACTATACAAGCAACCAATTCCTCATCTTCTTTCACTAAAGCTTGAGATCAGTGTCACTTTAATGATTGGTATAGCCGAGAAATCTGGTCCGGCTGGTCCGGTCCGGTCCGGGCGGACCGTGAATTGGTCCGGTCCGGTCCGGGTTGCCCGGACCGCAAAATCGGTCCGTCTTACAGCTCTACACAGTGGGCACACATTTCGAGCGACCAGCTGTTTATTCTGATGGTAACGAAATGAAATGCTTCAGCCAGCTAACTATAGGTTGACTGTTTGTAGCGGCAACACTTATTTCCTTTCTTTTGTCATGCCTTCCCTTCCAGAGATCGAGAGCAGCTATGAAGGTCCCAAGTTGGATGAAGATGGAAGAGTGAGCAGAGCTTTCATGGAGGAGCTTCTGGAGCTCTACAGGAATCAGGGCAAGCTGCACAGGAAGTACGCTTACAAGGTGAATTAGTGTCGTGTGCCACACTGGTGTTTCAGATGTCTTCAAATGGATTATCAGCAATGATGCATTGTCTTCAGATTCTGCTGGACATTCGCTCCATGGTCATGCAGCTGCCCACCCTAGTGGACATCGACGTCCCTGAGGTCTCTCTGTTGGTCACAATTGTTGCTCATTTGTGAGGTGTCAGTGGCGTGTCAGTGGTGTGTCAGATGTGTGTCAGTGGTGTGTCAGATGTGTGTCAGATGTGTGTCAGTGGTGTGTCAGATGTGTGTCAGATGTGTGTCAGTGGTGTGTCAGATGTGTGTCAGTGGTGTGTCAGTGGTGTGTCAGATGTGTGTCAGTGTTGTGTCAGATGTGTCAGATGTGTGTCAGTGTTGTGTCAGATGTGTCAGATGTGTGTCAGTGGTGTGTCAGTGGTGTGTCAGTGGTGTGTCAGATGTGTGTCAGTGGTGTGTCAGTGGTGTGTCAGTGGTGTGTCAGTGGTGTGTCAGTGGTGTGTCAGTGGTGTGTCAGTATTTTGTCAGATGTGTGTCAGTGGTGTATGTCTCCAAATTGCAGGGTCAGAAGTTCACGGTGTGTGGCGACGTCCACGGCCAGTTCTACGACCTGTTGAATATCTTCGAGTTGAACGGCCTCCCTTCTGAGGACAATCCATATGTGGGTTTTATAATGCATGTGGACCATACTATCTTTGCTATGATTTCGTTCGGTTACTGTAGAGCAGCGAAGTTTCGCCGCATGCCACTTGCGCGGATAGAAGGCTAGGGCGAAATCCGCGAAGGTTTGCCGTTTTACTGTAGTTGCTACTGCTAACACTGTAACCAGTCGTTCAATAGTGCTTCTCGCTTCTCTGAAACATAACCTAGTGCTTTTCTGTAGTATGTACAATTTCGGTCAAACATGCGTACCTAAAGTCTGTTCAAGAAAGGCAGAGACTGAAGGTTATTTGGACCTGGAGGCTTGGTGCTTTGTGAAACCCCAGTGTTTTATGCATGGTTGGATACCCCCAGTAGAGCGTATTTGTGTAGTGCGTGTTTACCCTTAATCACGCAACACGCACCGATTTTAGGCGCCCAAGAAAAATTGAGATTTTGCACAGGGTGGGCGATTTTGAAAACTTTTGCGCCAGCGTGCACCCCAAGGGGTCCTTATGTCATGTTTCAAATTTCATCAAAATCGGTTGAGTGTATCTAGAGATATGACCTGCCGTTTACACCCTACTTTGGCCTAAAAGGGCCGAAAACGCCGAAATTGGCCAAAATTAGTACACTTTTTTAATAACTCAAGACTGCAACAGCGAAATTTACTTAAACGTTCTGTGCTACAACTAGGATCAATTGTATACACAATAGAACAAACCCTGTCTCAATTGGTTGCGGTACGCGCGAATACGACTCAATCAAAGATACCCTACTTTTGGCCGAAACAGCACTTTTCAGCTTGATTGCCCGTCAGTGCCGTTCAGCAGGTTGGCGTGCACGCCGGCGCAAAATTTTTCAAAATCGCCCACCCTGTGCAAAATCTCAATTTTTTCTTGGGCGCCCAAAATCGGTGCGTGTTGCGTTATTAAGGGTAAACACGCACTGCACAAATACGCTCTAATGGGGGTATCCAACCATGCATAGAACACTGGGGTTTCACAAAGCACCAAGCCTCCAGGCCCAAATAACCTTCAGTCTCTGCCTTTCTTGAACAGACTTTAGTATGCCTGCTCCTGCTATTACAACTGAATGGAACCAACCTGTAATGGCCTGTAATGGAATGGCTGTATTGCCAGTTCTGTGAAACTTCTGGAATCTGCATAGCAAACGCATTTCGTGAGACATGTAAGTGAGAACAATGGCGCGCGCGAGAGCAGTGCGACTTTTGAGACCACTAGCGCCAGAGTTGATCGTCGAACTTCCTAGAATCGCCCAGAGCGTCGTTTTGTCGTTTCGATGCAACCTATTCACACAATGGTATCATTTTATCTCCTCTCAGTCTCTTCCATTCAGCTGTTCAACGGCGATTTCGTGGACAGAGGCTCCTTCTCAGTGGAGACGATTTTCACACTGTTCGGGTTCAAGCTTCTCTATCCACAGCACGTCTTTCTCTCCAGAGGTGGAGTTGGAAGCTTACCTATACAACTTTTGGCGCGCCAATTTCGAAATACTGCATTGGCGCCCGTCAAACCATCCTAATTGTGTAAATTGATTCGACGCGAACATGGGGTGTGGCAGAGTGTTCTTACGCACTTGCGGTGTACCGTATCATAGAGTTAGTCGCCTTCCGAACGCATCGAAACGGGCTGTGATACTGTGGAATAACGTGTATCTCCGCTTACTATAACTCGCGCTTAACGTTTCTGTCGACAAGATGGCAAGCGTCTTCGTAGCCTGCATAAACACCTGCAGTAGTAGATGCGGCATTCCACTGACCCATTCGCATAGGCAGTTTGCGTTGCGACCCCAGCTATGCCACACGGTTTTCAACATGTCTACTTCTATTTCCTGCCAATCACTAGCGGGCCCAAGGGGGGGGGGGGGGGCGGGCAGCGCCCCTCCCCCCCCCCCCCCCCCCATTGGGCCTGACCTCAGGGAAGAAATTTTCTTGGTAAAGGCGCGTATGTGCAAAAAATTTTCGCCTGCGGCGCAATTTTAAGTGAAATTTTCTATATTTAGATTTAAAATCGGCAAAATTTCGCCTGCGGCGCTTATTTTTGACAGATTTTGGTACATTTTCGGCCAAAAATCGCAAAGTTTTCGCCTGCGGCACTATTTTTGGGCAAAATTTTCGCTCTTGTCGATAAGCCGAAACGGTCATTTTAAAGGCAAATTTTGCAGTAAAACGGTTAAGAAAATGAAAAAATTTGCGCTTGCGGCGCATTTGAAAATAGTCGGCAAATTTCTGATGGGGCGCCCCCCCCCCCCCCCATTCGAAAATCCTGGTCAGGCCACTGGTGCCAATCGAAGCACTCCCTCCCAACTTGTGCGCCAGTCAACTCACAGAGCCCTCCCTCATAGGTGCAGGCGGGGGGGGGGGGGACGGGGGAGGGAACCCCCCCCCCCTCCTGGCCCTGGACCATCAGTGCACGATTCACTGGTTCACTGGTACCCCCCCCCCCCCTTTGGCATCCGAAAACCAAAAAAATCCGGAAATTTCAGACATTTTCTTGTATTTTTCGTAGTTTTTGGCCTTATTCTGTCCAAATTTTCGCCATTTTGTCTATTTATGCACAAATTAGCGTGTTTTGCCCAAAATGAGGCGTTTTTAGGCACATTTTTGACCATTCTAAATTGACTTTTTCAGGTGCCGGGACCCCCCCCCCCCCCCTCTCTCGAAAATTTTCCTTAACTAGAACCCCCCCCCCCCTGGCCTCCGGGTGGCCTGCACCTATTCCCACCCTGTACCACCACCACCCTTGCAGGCAACCACGAGTCCCATGTGATGAACCAGATGTACGGGTTCGAGGGCGAGGTCAAGGCCAAATACACATCCCAGATGGCTGAACTCTTCACTGAGATCTTCAACTGGCTCCCTCTCTGCCACCTCATCAACAACAGGATTCTGGTGAGTGAACATTGGGGGTAGAAGCGCGAATTTATTGGCCCGATTATCGCCCGTATGATGGATTTGGCACCTTGACTTCAACTCGGTGGTTTAGTTGGGGGTGGTAGGGTCGGGGGGCATAGATGCGATTGGTCGTGAGGCTGGGGGGAGCTAGACCGAGATTTGTGGGGAGATGGGTAACAAGAACAAGAATTGCGTTCTTGAAGCAAATTGTGCCAAAATGGCTCAAAATTGGTCAGAATAGCGCCGCGGGCGAATATTTTAGTATTTCAGCCAACGATTGTCGATTTTTGAGAAATTTCCTGAATTTCCTGATTTGGGGGAGGGGAGATTAACAATAATTTCATTCTTGTTGGTCGTGGCAAGAGGAGCCGTAACGCCCCCCCCCCCCCCATTGCACATTAAAGTCTGCGAGCATTACTATTTGAGCATTGCCTTTCACCGTTTCACGTTTTGGGAATATATGCCCTGCGGTTAATGCAAGCAATGCCATCGCTGCATATCGTAGACCTATGAACAATGCATGAAACGTTGCTTCAGTGCATGCACGGCGGCCTCTTCAAGGAAGACGGTGTGACTCTGGAGGACATTCGCAAGACGACCAGAAATCGACAGCCCCCTGACGAAGGTGTATTGTATATTGGAATTGAGAGACTTTGCTCTATCTATTGATAGTGAAGATTGACTGATTGAGTTGATAGGGCAAGCTGTTTCACGGTTAAATTGAAGGGGGGGATCGAACCCAATGGAAACTAATGCTGCAAGCACAGGTTTGTCCTGTTCGTCATCATCATCCATTGTCACTGCAGGCATCATGTGCGACCTGCTGTGGTCCGACCCTCAAGAATTGGCCGGCAGATCCCCTTCGAAGCGCGGCGTCGGCTGCCAATTCGGACCCGACGTCACAAAGGACTTTCTTCGGAGGAACAACCTGAAATACGTCATCAGGTCAGTATTTCCTATGTGTTGATCCATGGTTGTGCGACTGAAGCTACCACTGCACACCCCACTGCCTTAGGAGTCACGAGGTCAAGCCCGACGGCTACGAGGTCATGCACGACGGGGACTGCATCACCGTCTTCAGCGCCCCCAATTACTGGTTGGTGTGCCCTCAGGGGATTCAGTGGTCTTTGTCGTTGACACGTCGCAATGTGCCCCAAAGGCACTCACTGCTCTCTGTCGTTGACACGTTACAATGTGCCCCCAGGGAATTCAGTGGTCTCTGTCATTGACGTATCATTCACAGCACAATGTGCCCCCAGGGCATTCACTGGTCTCTGCCATTGACACGTCGCAATGTACCCCCAGGGCCTTCAGTGAGTCTCACACGGCACTGTCCATCGCACATCCCAGACCCAGTGCCTTTCGCCCCCCCCCCCCCCCCCCTCAGTTGTCTCTGTCCATGGCACGCTCCAGTGTGATCCCAGATGTAATCATGTACCATCCATTCAGCGACACGATGGGCAACTTGGGCGCCTTCATCACTCTGAAGGGGGGCGAGGACATGGCGCCCAAATTCACCACCTACGCAGCAGTGGACCATCCCAAGGTGAAGCCCATGGCCTACTCGAGCTTCCCCGGCAGCCTCTTTGGATTCCTCTCATGAGACACTGAACTGACCCTGCAGAGCCTATCCATCCGCCACTGGCAGTTTAGGTGCCCATTGCAACGCGCAACGCCTCTATATCTCTATAGTGACTATGTAGTTTTCTACTGTACCTTGTCTTTGTCTTGTCTTTGTGAGTGCTCAGTAGACTCTTCACAAGCAGAGAAGTCGGACAGGAGTGGATCGAGTGTTCTGTTCGTGTTTCGCCATGTCCAATTGTTGGCGCGTTCCTACGCACATTGCGGGTGTCTTAACTCAGACGCGTGGTGGTTCAGTCATTCAGTGAGTTGTCCCCTTTTGACTGCTGTATTGTCTAGTATTTTGAGTGCATTTTCTTGGAGAAAGCGTTTCATGGCGGTGTGAAGGCAAAAGAAAACGAAGCACTTTTAATTTAAGCTGGAAGACTAGGTGAGCATTATCCGTATAAGCTTTTCCTCAGAGAAAGTTGCAGCCACTCAAAAACATTCGCATTACACCGCAGCAAAAGGACTTGTTCCGGGCAGGGCTCGAACCTGCGACCTTCTGTGTGTTAGACAGATGTGATAACCACTACACTACCGGAACGACAATGTGTTCCCCTAAGCGAGTCTTTTCACGTCGCAGGCGCATTTGCAGTGGATGGTACGATTACCTACAGCATAAATAGAAGCGTTTCAAGTCTAATATAAGTGCCCTTACCCCATTTGTACTGTTGGTGAACCGGCGTAGCCCTTCGTCCGCGATTGGTTATTTTCTTACGCGAAATTGTGTTCATTGAGTGCCTCTCGTACTTGGGTACCTATGGTATCCCTGTGCGGAGAGACTGACAGTGGCCAACTGATTCTGGTTGCGAAGGTACATACCAAACAGAGGGATAAACAGTGTTTAATGCGCTACATGAAATATGTAAGTATACATGTGCCACATTTGCAAAGTGGATACTAGATTGATAGAATTGCTAGATTATTATTAAACATATTAATGAATATCTACCCAATCAAGCAAGCAGAGACTTATATCAATATGGCGATAGATATATTGTGGGTGAGTAAATACAATGAGGTACTCACGCAGCTCGACGTTCGAACTTCGTCGCGGCCAACGCAGGGTAGAGACATTGTCTATCCGCGCACTTGGTCTTTGTTCGTATGTACGACAGTTGACAACATCATAGGTCGCACTGTCTTGGCCCCCAGCAGGTGGGCTGTGGAAGGAACTTCCCTCGCACCAACGCCCCTCTTGTTCAACATTGACGATTTGCCTCTCTGCCTAGCATTTCGGCCGCATGCTCAGCGTCACTAGTCGCGACAAATGAGTTAGCTGCACTGCTGAATTGACAGCAATCAGCCGTCCGCACCACTCTACTGTTACTTACTGCCCCAAAAGTGCAACGTATAAAAAAGTTCGCGAAACGCTTACATGGACGTACACAGTAGGGTGTAGTAGGGTGAAACCAATGTGGTGGTCGAGTAGATAAATCATGGTTGGCGCGGCAGCGCCAAACCATAATATGTTCCATGAAGGCCGCGCGCACCTTTTCCCATCGTCACGATGTTTGTTTCTCGGGCTGTACTAAACGGAAGTGGATGAAATTTGGCACACTAAAGGACTTTATCATAAATAGATTAAATTCCAAATTTGGTGAAAATCGGTACAGTGTAGCAAAAGTTACAGGCGCAAAAAGGATCGCGGCGCGTTTCTTGTCCCACGGGCGGGGGGTGAATTCTTCTCCGTCTTCTCCTTCTTCTCCTTCTTCTTCTCCAGATCACGCTCTAACGTCCATCAATCAGGATCCCGTCCAGTCGCCTGCTATTCTTCCCAACCGTGGTTGCGCGCTATACAGTACAAGCCCCAGAGTGCCTCTGCTCGTTCAGGAGGCCCTGCATACGTGTCCCAAAATTGTCCTACTAATTCTGTGCGTGCCTCAAAATGCTCCCGCTCGTTCAGGAGGCCCTGCATACGTGCCCCAGAATTGTCCTACTCATTCTGTGCGTGCCTCAAAGTGCCCCCGCTCGTTCAGGAGGCCCTGCATAGGTGTCCCAAAATTGTCCTGTTAAGTTTTGTGCGTGCCTCAAAGTGCCCCCGCTCGTTCAGGAGGCCCTGCATAGGTGCCCCAAAATTGTCCTGTTAAGTTTGTGCGTGCCTCAAAGTGCCCCGCTCGTTCAGGAGGCCCTGCATAGGTGTCCCAAAATTGTCCTGTTAAGTTTTGAGCGTGCCTCAAAGTGCCCCCGCTTTTCAGGAGGCCCTGCATAGGTGTCCCAAAATTGTCCTGTTCGCTTTGTGCGTGCCTCAAAGTGCCCCCGCTTGTTCAGGAGGCCCTGCATAGGTGTCCCATACTTGTCCTGTTCGCTTTGTGCGTGCCTCAAAATGCCCCCGCTCGTTCAGGAGGCCCTGCATAGGTGTCCCAAAATTGTCCTGTTAAGTTTTGAGCGTGCCTCAAAGTGCCCCCGCTTTTCAGGAGGCCCTGCATAGGTGCCACAAAATTGTCCTGTTAAGTTTTGTGCGTGCCTCAAAGTGCCCCGCTCGTTCAGGAGGCCCTGCATAGGTGTCCCAAAATTGTTCTGTTAAGTTTTGAGCGTGCCTCAAAGTGCCCCCGCTCGTTCAGGAGGCCCTGCATAGGTGTCCCAAAATTGTCCTGTTAAGTTTTGTGCGTGCCTCAAAGTGTCCCCGCTCGTTCAGGAGGCCCTGCATAGGTGTCCCATAATTGTCCTGTTCGCTTTGTGCGTGCCTCAAAGTGCCCCCGCTCGTTCAGGAGGCCCTGCATAGGTGTCCCAAAATTGTCCTGTTAAGTTTTGAGCGTGCCTCAAAGTGCCCCGCTCGTTCAGGAGGCCCTGCATAGGTGTCCCAAAATTGTCCTGGTAAGTTTTGAGCGTGCCTCAAAGTGCCCCCGCTTTTCAGGAGGCCCTGCATAGGTGTCCCAAAATTGTCCTGTTCGCTTTGTGCGTGCCTCAAAGTGCCCCCGCTCGTTCAGGAGGCCCTGCATAGGTGTCCCATACTTGTCCTGTTCCCTTTGTGCGTGCCTCAAAGTGCCCCCGCTCGTTCAGGAGGCCCTGCATAGGTGTCCCAAAATTGTCCTGTTAAGTTTTGAGCGTGCCTCAAAGTGCCCCCGCTTTTCAGGAGGCCCTGCATAGGTGCCCCAAAATTGTCCTGTTAAGTTTTGTGCGTGCCTCAAAGTGCCCCGCTCGTTCAGGAGGCCCTGCATAGGTGTCCCAAAATTGTCCTGTTAAGTTTTGAGCGTGCCTCAAAGTGCCCCCGCTCGTTCAGGAGGCCCTGCATAGGTGTCCCAAAATTGTCCTGTTAAGTTTTGTGCGTGCCTCAAAGTGTCCCCGCTCGTTCAGGAGGCCCTGCATAGGTGTCCCATAATTGTCCTGTTCGCTTTGTGCGTGCCTCAAAGTGCCCCCGCTCGTTCAGGAGGCCCTGCATAGGTGTCCCAAAATTGTCCTGTTAAGTTTTGAGCGTGCCTCAAAGTGCCCCCGCTTTTCAGGAGGCCCTGCATAGGTGTCCCAAAATTGTCCTGTTCGCTTTGTGCGTGCCTCAAAGTGCCCCCGCTCGTTCAGGAGGCCCTGCATAGGTGTCCCAAAATTGTCCTGTTATGTTTTGTGCGTGCCTCAAAGTGCTCCCGCTCGTTCAGGAGGTCCTGCATAGGTGTCCCAAAATTGTCCTGTTAAGTTTGTGCGTGCCTCAAAGTGCCCCCGCTCGTTCAGGAGGGCCTGCATAGGTGTCCCAAAATTGTCCTGTTAAGTTTTGTGCGTGCCTCAAAGTGCCCCCGCTCGTTCAGGAGGCCCTGCATAGGTGTCCCAAAATTGTCCTGTTCGTTTTGTGCGTGTCTCAAAGTGTCTCCGCTCGCTCAAGAGGCCCCGCATACGTGTCCCAAAATGTTCTACTCGTGTTGTGCGAGCCTCAAAGTGCCCCCCGCTCGTTCAGGAGGCCCTGCATGCGTGTTACCAAATTGCCCTGCTCGTCCCGTACGTTACCAAAATATGTCAAACTCGTACGAGAGCCTTTACAGTCGTGTCTCAAGGTGGCCTACATCGGTAACGTGGGTTGATTGGCTCCGCCAATCAAAAAGTAAGAGTATTTCATGTAAAATGCCTAAAGGCAGAAAGGGGAATATGTTCCAAGTATGAAGCATGTAAAAGTAAGAGTATTAAACGATATTCCTATGGTGTAGCAAATGCGGCGCTTTGCGCCGCCCACCAATTTGTTAAAGAAAGAATAGTACCAGTATTGATTGAAAGAAAGCATTTTCGACTAAAATCATCCACACAAACTGCGCAAAGGTCACAACGACACGCGGTAACATATTCGGCACATCCTAGCGTGTCGTTGTGACCTTTGCGCAGTTTGTGTGGATGATTTTAGTCGAAAATGCTTTCTTTCAATCAATACTGGTACTATTCTTTCTTTAACAAATTGGTGGGCGGCGCAAAGCGCCGCATTTGCTACACCATAGGAATATCGTTTAATACTCTTACTTTTACATGCTTCATACTTGGAACATATTCCCCTTTCTGCCTTTAGGCATTTTACATGAAATAAATAACTACCTACCTAGGCAGGTAAATAAATAGGCACGTGCTGTAAACAAGTAAATGAGTCAATAAAACATATCTGTTGCCTGAATGTGTAAATGAATACAGTTAGCGATCTTCGTCGCGGCGAAAAGATCGAATCACCTATTCGGCTTTGTTCGTACGCATGACAGTTGGCAACATCACAGGTCGCACTGTCCTGGCTAATCGTTCTAGCAGAAAGCAGGTGGGTTGTAGAAGGAGCTTCTCACGCACCCATACCACACCCCCTCCCCCACTTCTTCAACTGCCCGTTAACATTCCTCCGATGCCGATTCTGCCCTTTGAGCGGGACGGTTGAAGTTTCGAAAAAAGATGTAGCGATGGCCAAATTGTTCTGCTAGACACGTTTTTCTGAGCGTATACCATCACCGCTGTACAGAGCTTTCGAGAGCGGTGAATTCGTAGTACCGGTACCATGGAATCGGCCACTATTCCAACTATGGTCATACGCTCGCAGCTCTGAAGAAGATCGACTAGAGGTCATTTTGCTACTGCCATAGAACTTTGTCAATGGGGAATGTAAGGTTCGCGAAACTGCTATGGCACTGCCGATGACAATATCAGATCTAAGACCATAATTGGGCGCTCAAAGGCCCCACTAATGACCGTTTCTCAGGAAAGAAAGCTTTCTTGCGGGAATGACTATGGCAGTGTAATCAATCCCTCAGCGACCGAGATTGGGGCCGCAACAAGCGTTAGTGAGCGGTTGTCATGCCATAGCAACCTTGACTGAGCTTCCTTTGACACAAACAGTGGCGCTGCTACACTACAGTAAGTACCAATAAACAAAGTGAACGAAGGAAGTATTGATTGTATTCAACTTTGCAGTTTTGTTACCCCGATGAGCGCCAATTCTACGACCACTACTGTCAATGGAGGAGTGGACCCCAACCTGTGGAAGTACCTCGTCTACATCGTGGAGGGCGGCGTCACCGTTCTGGGCAACGTCCCCATCTTCCTCACCGTCTTCTACCACAGAGCCCTGCGATGGCAGAAGGTTTGGCGAAGATTGTTCAACCTTGACAGTTAAAAGCTGCTCTTGAATAGGTAGGTGAAAAGTTTCAGCATTCTTCCGTAAGTAATGCACTGAGTTACGAACGTCAGTTGTCCAGAAGACGTTCTGAAGAGTTTTGTCATTTCCCAGGTCTACATCGTGATCGCCTTCCTGGCGCTGGCCGACGCGCTCAACGGCTTCTGCTACTTCAAGGCTGGGCAGTACCGTACTCTGCTGGTAATCAACGGCGAGCAGAACGACCTCGTCGTCTCCTGGACTTGCATGATGACCATGCACAATATGGTGAGTTGAGTGAGTGTACTGTCACATGAATGATCGATATTTATTGAGCTACACTTCCGTTCGCGATCCTTCCAGATCTGGGTGTTTGTGGAGCCGCTGGCCGCTCTGATGCTGTTGGTCGTCAGCATCGACCGTCTGATCTCCACACTCTTCCCATTGGAGTACGTCTCCCTGGACACCAACTACGCCTACTGGCTGTGCGGAGGCGCCTACGGATACTGCTTCTTCACGGGAAGCGCCGGATATCTCTTCAGCTACTTGGAAGGAGAGGCCAAGACCTACCGGAAGGTGGGAGCGACGTAGTACTAGAACGGCATTGACAGTAGATTTGGCTTCGCGCCTGTACATACGAGTATGTGTGAAGGTTCAGTCAACCGAGAGAGCTCAAGTTCCATTCCCATTCCCAGGTGTGCTTCACGAGCTACGCGGTGGGCCGTGTCTACTACGGCTTTTACGGCTACAGTAGGATTCTGTTCGGCATCGCAAGCGTGCTTGTCTACGTGGCTCTAGTGGTTGTGTTCCTGCGCAAGCAGCGACAGCAGCAGCCGACGACGACCATTGTGAGGGCTGCGGAGAAGCCAGGCCAACAGGACCAGATGAAGTTCCAGAGAGACTTCACTCTCTCACTTGGCATCAGCTGCCTCTTCACCCTCCTTCTCTTCGTCCTCCCCAACAGCTTTGCCAACACTGTCGCCCTGCTGGGACTCAAGGTGGGGAGACTGCGGTGGTGGTGGTGACATGTGGATGACTTGTCGTTTAATCGTAAGCTCAGAGCTTTCAGTTGAAGCTGGCCCGTGACTTCAATACAGCAGTTGCGCTCAAGTTTGACCAGGTTCTGTAGAAGTGCGCAATCCCATTTGGCGAAAGCAGCGGACATGATCCGCTGACCTCTTTACCTCGCAGTGAAACAGTTCGCACAATCAACGGCGACCTTTGACGGATGCGGCGTCAATGTCGACGACAGATCTATTATATTTGTATATTTTGACACGATCGCTATAATGGTTTGAACTGAGCATGCAAAATGTGCATAACTCCAGGGCTCTCTGGCCGTCAGCGTCCCACTCTACGGCTGGATTCTGGCCAATCTGAATCCCATTCTGAATCTCTTCATCTACCTGCTGCGTCACAGGGAGATCAAAGTCGGCATGACTGCCCTCTTCCAGTTGAAGAACCTCCCAGTCGACACCAAGATGTGGTGAAAGGATCATCGATTGAGGACTTCGAGCATCAGTTTGCTTTCGTGATACGACCTTTCTCCGGCTGGTGATACTGTGTTGTCTCGGCATGCCGTCTGTCTTCTATGGTTCGAGCAATTCTTGTGGACGTACTGTAGGTAGCTGTATTCGTCGAGCTACACTACTTTCATGTAGTGTACGTAGCTGGACGAATGAGTAATCTTGACGCTTGGTTGCTGTGTGGTGGCACTATACCTCGTGATTGACTGACGCCATCCCAGAAGACCAATCGAGTTTAAAGAATTGTATTATGCAGAGTCGTGCTTGCGGCCATAAGTGCCGTCCTCTAGTTCTGTTAGCCGAGTGAGAATCAGAAAGAAACCAGCCAACGAGCGCCTAGCTTGAAAAGCTAATAAGTTGGACCAATTCTTCAATCTTCACTCTAAAGGGTGAAGCACGGGGCGACGAGAATGTTTGTCGCAACGCGGAGACACAACGGTTGATTGCGGTCCGGTTCGAAACCCGCTTGTCAGCTAGTCCGGAAACGCGCTACTTTAATAAAACTGTGCGAACATCAATTTTACTGATATTCAAAGGCGGACACAGTGTTTCGGTTTCACTTTGACCTTCGCGTTTCGGACAGCTGTTCAAAGTGTGTGAACTTCTGTGGTCAATCGGAGTTTGCGCGTCAGACGATGGAAAGGTCGTCGCCTGGGAAGTCAGCCGCTGCCTCGTCGTCGAGACCTTTCAAATCGACCATCGCTTCCGTCGCGACGCCCGTTTCGTTTGCAGGGATGGAGGAGGCAGCAGCTTTCGTTCTTCGTCTTCTCCTGCTGGGAAGAAGCTGAAGGGGAAAGCTACAAACGCCCACTACAACTGGGAGTAATTACACTCACGGACCGCTGAGTCACTTTGGTGGCCTATTTTGACGTATTCTGTTTAAAAATTGCATTAAAACAGCGCCGCAGGCGAAACTTCTTTGCTTTCAAAGTGGTGCCGCACAAATTTTTTGTGCGGTCCGGCCGAATGGGGGGGGGGGGGCGGACGCACAACCGCCCCCGCCTAGATCCGCTACTAATTGCGAATACTCATAACCGACGTTTGCCTGCCTCCTCAGACAATACCGTAGTTACAATGCATAATGTGCCTAACTTGGTGGAGTCTTGTCAGCAAACGACAACTCTTCTGCACATATGTACCTCTGTGTAGGGTTGTCGGTCGAAAAGGTTGACCTCGTGGCAGACGAACTCCAGAGCTGCCTTGATGACTCCGCTCTGGCCATCGATCAGTTCTCTCGCCGTCTTCGCCCGTCGACGCTTCCGCCCTGTGGCCTGTAGACCCTCCGCTGGGAACCACTATGGTTGGCAGGGCTGAATGGAAGTAGGTTTCAGGGACAAACGACATTGTTACAAACAGGAACCAACGCAGCCCGATTTTCTCTACTGTATGGCAGCTAATGATAACCCACCGTCTGCCACGGTGCCAGTTGCCCTGACGATCTCGTTGGCGACTCTGGCCAGTTGTCGCACCCTGTACTCCAGCAGTTTCTCCTGAGAGCTGAAGTTGCTTCTCAGCAGCTTGTTGGCGCTGAAGGCGAACACGGGATCGCGCAGCACCGTCTCCACCGTCAGAGCGAACTTGTGAGAGAAGAACTGGAGCCACTCCAAGGGAATGCGACTCTCCTCTGTGAATTGGATGGTGAAGTGACTAGACAGCCAGAGCTGTAGACGACCTTCTCGGCCCCCATGGCGGCGATGAGGGCGTCCGGCGTGCCCACTGTTGAGTGGAAGGCTTGCTGGTCGGTTGTTTGAGACTCGAGCGGCATTTGAAAGAAGTCAGTTACCCATTTTCCAGGGCACTGGCGCTTCCGAGCAGACGCCGTTCTCCAGCTTGCACAACGAGTTCTGCCAGACTGCAACAAAGAGCGTTGTTGAGTTGATTAAAAGAAAGGCAGGAAGTATCAGTTCAACCACTGGCATCTGGGATTGTGGAGCAAGTCAAGAACGCCGGGACCGGAGAACTTCATCTGTGGATCTGCTGGCATGGTCACGATGGGAGGCTGCCGAACACTGGGTTCATTGCTGGGAACAACGTCAGTGACGTCAGTGACACAGTGACTGTCAGTGGTTTCGGCAGAAAGCGGCTTCTGCTCCAACGCATCTGGGATTGCCATCTGCTGCAATGGCTGAGGCTCAGACACTGCAGTCCCGGTTGTTAATGGAAGGGATATTGATGGCTCCGGTGTCGGAGTTTCAGGCTCCGCGGAAGCGTCTTGCTGAAATGGGCGCCGAGTGGATGGTCGATGATTAGTGCAACTGAGGCAAGTCGCTGTGTCCTGGACAGCTCCACTGGAACACTGAGGTGCCATTGAGGGCCGTTGCATAACAGAGTTCATCGCAACATCTTGTTGGTGACTCCGACGAGCAGGCGGCTCGAAGCCAGAGTTAGGGATGGTAGCCTTCCCCTTCTGGGCCTTTGATTCTGCAGTCGGCTGAGGAGAAGTTTCCAGGCGA
Source organism: Linhomoeus sp. GSCO2_2 (assembly GCA_030248115.1). Lineage (NCBI taxonomy): Eukaryota > Metazoa > Nematoda > Chromadorea > Monhysterida > Linhomoeidae > Linhomoeus > Linhomoeus sp. GSCO2_2. The sequence continues at coordinate 58,261 of JASAMZ010003659.1, forward strand.
TTGGTTTCAGCATCTCCTTCGTTGTGACTCTGATTGGTAGCACGTCGTTCAAAGGAGGAACTTTCAATGGTCGCTCTGACTTTGTGGACGATGCCATCGGCGTCCAAGTGGTCGGAGTTGGTGAAGTCTAGCAAGGTGTCCACGACGCGAGCGTACTCTTGAAAGTCGAACAATGAGCATTGGTTCAGTGGCCAAAGAATCTCTGCTTTTGCACTACCGGGTGGCTCAAAAAGATTACTCTCCATAGTGCAATTAGTTTCTAAAATTGCATCTAGCTTGCCTTGGTCTAGCCTGAGTACGGTCCTGTGAATTTCAAAGTAGTGTAGCTCTTGATGACAGACTTCAAAGCTTTGACCTTCTGTAACTCTTGCGCGAGTTGAACAAATCACCAGATATACTCCAATAGCATCCCTACCTGACTAGCATGTCACATTAAAGTTCCGTTTGAAGCTTTAAAATTTCGAATGAAAAAACGTTTTGAACGCCTGCTCATTGACACCCTTTTAAATTGCTCAGGCCCACATTTTCGTAACTTCAAACAGAACTCAAATCTGACATGCTAGTCAGGCAGTGATGCTAGTGGAGTATGTCTGGTGAAAGTTTCACGTGATTTGTTCAACTCACGCAAGAGTTACAGGTGAAAGTTTTAAGTCTGTCATCAAAAGCTACAGTACCTACTTTTAAATTCACAGGGCCGTAACCCTGGCTAGGCCAAGGCAAGCTAGATGAAATTTTACAAACTTAGTTGTACTATGAAGAGTAATAATCGTGCAAATTTTCAACATGATCGGTTACCATAGGCGAAAGTTATAAGCAATCAAAGTTGGACACTTTTTTGGGCCATCCGGTACATACTCCACTCACTGGCCAGCTTGACGTCGGTTTCCTTCTGAGTCGACTCCAATTTTGCGATTCTCTGCTCCTAAAGATGGAACCTCTCCTTCCAAAAGCGGTCCAGACACATCGTGGGCACATTCAGTTTTCTAGAACGAAATACAGCGTGTAATTCGGTCGTATATGAACTACCACTGAAGCGATATCGATGGTCTTCTACAGTATTCGCATGGTTAACTGCCGTGACAATCGAAAGGGAATGCTAATCTGTCCGCGTCGTGTCAAACAGCGAGACCAAACACAAAGCCGAGTCGCTGTTGTTGCGTGCTTGCTTACTATCTTGTAAACGCGCCTCCACCGACAGTACCTAATCATTAAATCAATACGAGGATTCATATATACCATCTCGTCTGTCACTGTAATGTACAGTTAGTGGAGGTGCTCTGTTGTGACTGAGAAACATTCTTTCTCACGAAGATAGACATCTAATTCTGGTCGGTTCTGAACGGGTCCACCCCTTTCACGGTAATGTGACGTTATACCACGATAAGTGAGTCGTTGTACCACGCTTTGTGCCGTTATATCACATACAGTGCCGTTATGCCACAAACAGTGCCGTTATACCACAAACATTGCCGTTTTACCACAAACAGTGCCGTTATACCACGAGTGTCGTTATACCACAGATTTGTGACGTTATACCACAAGGTTGTGACGCTATACCACACGACTGAGTCGTTATACCACACGACTGAGTCTTTATACCACACGACTGAGTCGTTATACGACAGCCGTTTGTGAAAATGGCAGGCAACGCGGCGGTTTTTTCGCCCGGCCTCAGCCGGGCGAACCCCTACGAGAGCTTTTCGTGCGTGCGTGCGTGCGTTCGTTCGTCCGTTCGTTCGTTCGTCACGCTTTCAGATCTCGGCGTTGGAACGTCGTAGGAAGGTGATCTTGGACTTTATGGATAGGTCTCGACTCACTGATCATTCAGCTAAGAGGTTTCGAAATTCAAAACTTTGAATTTCAATCGCGAGTTACAGTAACCCGAAGGTCAAAACGGAAAACGGCTGTAACTCGCTCGTCTTACGTCGTAGAGCGGCGCGATAGGTCAACTAAAAGGTCTTGACGTGCGCTTTCGTTTGGCATTAACAATTTCCTTAACTACGCAAACACGCAACACGAAAAGCGACATTCTCGCGTTTTTAACGCAGAAATCGCTCTAACTCGCTCAGCGTGCGTCGTAGGGAGATGATCTTGGGTTGGTTGGATAGCTCTCGACTCACTGATGATTTGTTCTTCTATTGGTCGAAACTCAAAAGTTTGAATTTCGGGAGATACAGTAACCCAAAGGTTTAAAACGCGAAGCTTATCTAACTCGCTCGTCTTCCGTCATAGAGAGACGATCTTGAGTTCGTTGAATAGGTTTCGGCACACTGATAATTCCGTTAAAAGAAGTCGAAATTCAAAAGTTCGAATTGCGCGCGCTACAGTAACCTGAAGGTCCAAAACGCAAAACGGCTCTAACACGCTCGTCTTACGTCGTAGAGCGGCGTGCGATAGGTCAACTAAAAGGTCTCGACGTGCTATTTCACTTGGCGTAGAAATTTTGTTAATTACGCAAACACGCACCACGAAAAGCGACATTCTCGCGTTTTTAGCATAGAAATCGCTCTAACAAACTCAGCGTGCGCCGTAGAGAGACGATCTTGAGTTGCTGGATAGCTCTTGACTCACTGATCATTTGTTCCTCTATTGGTCGAAACTCAAAAGTTTGAATATCGCGAGCTACAGTAACCCAAACGTTTAAGACGCGAAACTTCTAAAACTCGCTCGTCTTCCGTCGTAGAGAGACGATCTTGAGTTTGTTGAATAGGTTTCGGTACACTGATAATTCCTAGAAATACTTTTGTTTTTTAAACGCTTGTCTTACTTACAACTTTGTCTGCTAAAAAAATTAATCCAGGGCGATCCCAATGTTGCCCTGCAACAACCGCTCAGAAATGCGTGTGTCTTGCTCAAAAAATTAATCCCGGGCGATTCCAATGTTGCCCTGCAAGAACCCCTCAGAAAGGAGCGTGTCAGAAGTAGCGCATGAATAGTGGACACCGGGCGAGCGCGCGTCCTATCGGAAAGGCTTCGAAATACTTTACAAAAGCATCCACTCTTTTACTCTTCCACTTTAAAACACTCACAAACCACTCTGTATTAATAAAACAACTCAACTTTTTTAAAACAGCTTGTTGGCGTTTCTAAATACGGCGGTCAAATACTGGCCTAGTTTTGTAGTAGTAGTAGTAGTGCTAGTATTCGCTTCTGAATTGGACTTGGATACTATCCACGCGTCGTCACACGTCATCTGCGGCGGGACCTTCGACTATAGGCCTAACCCCAAGTTTGGCTTCCTTCAGCCAGCTGTACATGTTGGTCGGATATCGCAACGGAGAGGCTGCGCCGGCGATTCACGCTTTGATGGCTGACCGACGCCAAGAAACATACGAGACAGTCTTTCAGGTGAGATATTAAATTGCAGTGTACTGCTTTTAACACGTTACATGATGGTATTACATTCAGGCAATCCGCGACGCGATGGTTCGCAAGCATGGTGACGTGGGGCGCATGTGTGGCGGCTATATGCACTTTGATTTTGGGCAGGCTGCCATTTCGGCTGCTAAGCGGGTCATTTCTGAGTGCACAGTGAAGGGATGTGTCTTCCACTTTGCCAAAGCGCTAATGAAGAGTTTGGGTGATGAAGGACTAAAGCCCGTACTGTACGACCCCAGTGAAACCCAGAACTATAGCACGACCGAGTTTCATCCAATCAGAGACTACGTCAACCGTCTGAAGGCTACGTGCCTCCTGTCATTCTGCGTTTGACGCCAGACGCCAGAACTGGCGTTCGACGCCAGAACTGGCGTTCGACGCCAGAACTGCCGTTCGACGCCAAAACTGCCGTTCGACGCCAAAACTGCCGTTCGACGCCAAAACTGCCGTTCGACGCCAAAACTGCCGTTCGACGCCAAAACTGGCGTGAACTGGCGCTCGAGGCCAAAACTGGCGTTCGACGCCAGAACTGGCGTTCCACGCCAGAACTGGCGTTCGACGCCAAAACTGCCGTTCGACGCCAAAACTGGCGTGAACTGGCGCTCGAGGCCAAAACTGGCGTTCGACGCCAGAACTGGCGTTCCACGCCAGAACTGGCGTTCGACGCCAGAACTGGCGTTCGACGCCAGAACTGGCGTTCCACGCCAGAACTGGCGTTCCACGCTAGAACTGGAGTTGGGCCAGAACTGGCGTGAACTGACGTTCCACGCCAGAACTCGCGTTCGACGCGTTCGAAGTCAGAATGCACTACAAGCTTTATACAATCGAAGCTTCCTTCACAAGGAAGCAAAAGCAACTAGCCTCCAGTAGCCGTTAGCGCGACCTTCTCCTCTCCAACCGGCTCGCTGATTCGTTCCTTTACAACATCCAGGAGCGCTACCGTGTCGGCGCCGGGATATCCCACTAGCATGAGATCAATGTCAGACCCATAGGTCGGGCTGCCTCAAGCGAAGCTGCCGTACAGAATGACCGCCTGCCGGCTCTGTTCCACAACAACATATTACAGTATAGTGTTGCGGAGGTCAGGGTGGCCAATAGAAACTTAACCTAGTTTCAGTTTCAGTTTCAGTTACAATCAGTTAACTGAACCTGAAACCGAATCGAAACTGGCACGGACGCCATAACTGAAACTGAAACTGAAACTCACAGTTTAGTTTCAGTTTTGTAAGATAGAGATTTTACAAAATCTATATCTATCGGGAAGTCCTGACGACTGCGGTGGTTCAGGGTGCAAGGTGTCTTGCTGGGGAAGCGAAGACGTCTCATTTGGTGCACTCAGTCAGTAATTTTGTGGTGTGCACATACAGTCAGTGACACCCGCCAGCAGACATGCGATTGTCCCAGGGTTTTTGCAATTGTCTTGTCTTTGTCTTCGTCCTTGGCCCCAAATGTTAAATTGTCTTGTCTATGTCCTTGTCCTATAGCCGATTTCTTACATTGTCTAGTCTTTGTCTTGTCGTACCTTTAAGTTGGCCTCAAATTGTCCCTAAATTGTCCCAGAGAAAATTGTAGTTGTGCTGAATCGTGGTTTGTCCTTTGTCGTGCAGCAAGCAATGGAAGTTTGTTCTAGGCAAATCCTTAGTTTACTCCACGATAGTCGAATAAATAGTCTCGGCAACAACAATTCGCGGCTCTCGATGTGCGTGACCCACGGCACAAAGCACAATCTATGGACAATTTATGGAAAATTTACCGATTTGTCCCAATTGATCATCTAGATTATCTTCTTGTCTTTGCGAAAACCAGGGACAATCTAACTTGTCTTGCTTGTCGAAATTGTCTAAGACAATTGTTCTTAAAGACAAAGACAATGACATGTCTGCCCGCCAGATTTATGTTGGGTGCACTCAGTCAGCAAAAGGGGTGTATGTACGCTGTCAGCAAACGGTTTGCACTCATCCAGATTTTACCCTTATAAACTCGCCTCATAACTACCTAATCAATAAATCAAGACCAGGGTTCATATTCTAAAACGAACCAACTATTCAAGTCAAATAAACACTCTGCGATGAAGAAACAGACCGTACAGAATCGTAGCGAACGGGCAGCATCGTGAACAATCAGACGGTGCAGCGCGAGGTTGACGGTATTCGCATCGCGGAAGCGTTTCGCGTTGAATCCAACGTAGGTTTGAGTAAGCGGTTTGTCCAGTTAATTGGAGCATATCACGTAGGACGGCACTACGCACTGTACGATCAGTCGACAGAGAGGTCGCCAGCTGAAACGTTGGCTTCGTCGTCGAACACACTGGAATCTTTCGTCGCGACGTCACCGCTCAAGTCTGAAGCAGCGTTTCTTCCACTTCCGTGTGTGGGGCCAGAGGCGACAGCCGACGTCTCTGCTGCTCGACCTCTGTCGGCGGAACGAAGCTGAACAAAAGGAAAGCATCGGGTGGTCACCAATGGTTGTTATTCAGCTTCTTATCCGGTAAGACAATACGCAACAGTGGAGCGGTCAACAACCTCGAATCGAGCTTATTGAAATGACGAATGTACCATAATACTCGCTCGAAACATTGTGACGCGACACCGACTGCTGCTGCATAACAGAGTCCGAGGCAACATCTTGTTGGCGACTCTGACTTGCAGACGGCTTGAAGTCTGGGCAGGTCAGAGGATGGCCCCCCCTCCTTCTGGGCGTTTGCATGTTCGGTAGGCTGAGGAGAAGCTTTCAATTGGCGTGTTTCAGAGTTGACAGAAACTCAAACTCCTTCGTTGTGCACTCGATGTGTACGTTCTTCAAAGTCGGAGCTTTCGATGGTCTCCCTGACTTTTTAATGTGTATACGATGCCGTAAACACAAAACGGCTGATGGCATACATAACTGTCCCAAGCAAACCATAAACATTGAGTGGATGCGCTTGGCATGTGCGATGGCGAAGTGCGGCAGGTTAGATAACGCTTGCATTGCTTGCTGGCTGTGCAACTGGCCAGAAAGTTTAAAAAATATGCTTAAATTCGAGTGGAAAAGCAGGTTGTTAATCCAGTGATATTAGCCATTCAACATCCTTGCAGGAAGGTAACTTGTGCACGCTAAAACAGAACAGCAAATTTGTGGCCATTTCGTGGCTTGACTCTTCACTCTGAAACAGAATAGCATATTAATTCAGCCTATGGAGCCTCTACTCAGCCAGATTCTACGTGGCACTGCTTCTGATGGCATGCGCCTTGGTTCAGTCTGCCATGCGCACCGGGCTGGCTTTGGCTATGGTCTGTATGGTCAACAGGACTGCCACCAGACGTTCAGAGGTCAATGGCAGCGATCCCATGGCAGATTCAGGGGAGGGCAGCTGCTCTGCCATTGAAAAGGAGGTGGCAGCCGCGAACTACGAGGTTTGTCACAGGGGTGACCATAGAAACTGAAACTGAAACTGAAACTAGACTGGCCTGCCATATTTAAACTGAAACTGAAACTCCACAAAAAGAATCAGTATTAGTGCAATAGTGAAACTAGTTTCAGTACGCACTATTGAAACTAGTTTCTGTTTCGATATCAGTATTTGAGGTGTATGTTTGGCCCATCTTAGGTTGGTTTGGCGCATTGATTGTTGACAATGACAAAACAACTTGAAATGCACCCTATGTATAGTTGTCAGCAACTCAACAACGCATCCATGCACCATTGCATGTACGCTTTACAGCCGCGACCAGCATACTTTACACTGAAACTCAGTTTCAGTAACTGAAACTAAAACTCAAGAAATTTTTTTACTAAAGCTGAAACTGATACTGATACTGATACTGAAACTAAATCAGTTTCTATGGTCACCCCTGGTTTGTCAGGTGTCTTTCACTGGTATGCAATGTGGACTGACATCTGAGGCTTCAGGGGGAGTTCGTGTGGACCAGCAAGGAACAGGCGCTGATATTCTCTGCGATGTTTGTCGGGGGACTATTCAGCACCTTCGTCGCTGGCTGGATGGCAGACAGGTGAAGGATTGGATGCTTAGAGTGACAAGACCCAGCCTAAGCACTGCACTTAAGGCACGGCGCCAAGAATCCGCTACTGTTGAGCACTATGCTCTATGTATTGGGCAGTGCCTTCACACCTGTGGCGTCACAAACCTTTGGGTGGCAAGGTCTGCTTATTGTGAGGCTATTCATGGGCTTTGGACAGGTGGGTGGGAAATTTGAGATTCACTGCATACAGTTTAACAATACGTTTCTATTCAGGGCCTCTTCATACCAACTATCGCCTCATTCATGACAAGATGGTTCCACACTGCAGAGCGCAGTAGCGTCATCGCGTTCTATACCCTGGGAAATCAAATCAGCAACATAATCGGCGCCCCATTCGCGGCGCTTCTCTGTCGACAGAGACACTTTCTGGGCGGTTGGCCGTCTATATTCTACACTTACGGTACGTGAATCTGGTCCTGTAACTTACAGGGTTTTGAAACAAGCAGTTCCACCTTCATTTCAGCCTTCTGCGGGTTCGTTTGGTGCGTGCTGTGGGCGCTCATTATCAGGAACAACCCCACGAAATCGAAAGTGGTCAGAGGACAGGAGAGGCAAATGCTTGAGGCACAAATGGAGGAGCAATGTCTGAAGGACAGAAAGGTACCCTAGGTACATACATAGCCACACACTGCTTTGTGCTAAATACATTCGAACAAATGCACCATTTTCCTGACACTTCAGACAGCTACAAAGGCGGTGCCATGGTTCAAGATCGCCAGCTCAAAGCCTGTGTGGGCGTGCTCAATTCAAAGTAGCGCCTTCTCCTGCGGGATGGTGCTTACCAACTTCTACATACCGACCTACTACAGAGACGTGTTGGTGCTCGACTTGACCAGGGTAAGGATAGTGAAGAGACTACTGAAGCAGTCAAGCTTCAGAGACCATGATCAGTTGTGCAGTTAAAATACCAATGCTCTTGGAAGTCTTAAGCAGGGTCTGAAACTGTGACTGAAGCAGCTGAAGCAATGACCACCAAAAGTAGATACCTTTACATGGCCCACACTTGGAAAGTATTCCTCTTTTCTGCTCTTTTGGCATTTTAGTATGGCACTAGAACTGCACTGTCCCATTCTAGAATGGGTTCTACACCGCAGTGCCATTCATGATAATGTTCGCATCCAAGATGCTGCTGGCGTGGGTGGCAGACCGCCTCAAGAAGACTGGCAGATTCAGCCACACGACCATCTGCAAGTGCTTCAACAGCATTGGTGGGCAGTTGAGTCACTGAAGTGCATTGGCAGGCCTCTGAAGTCAATAGCAGCTATTCAGGTTGCGCAGGCCAGGTCATTGGGTTGGTGTCGGTTAGCTTCATGGACTGCCATCACCCGGTTCTGGCCATGACATGTCTCTGCATCTGCTTGGCAGGCACAGGGGCCTTCCCCTCTGGCTTCAGCACTTCACAAGTCAGCATAGCCCCTGTCTACACTGGAACTATTGTCTCCATCAACAAATTCTTCTCCCAGTTCGCGGCCATAGCCACGCCGTACCTTGTGGGATTTGCCACAAATGAGGTTGTTACAAACTGTGCCTACTGACACATGCGCACTTCCATCTGCCACTGCCATCAACTTGCAGGGCACACGAGCCGAGTGGCAGCTCGTGTTCTTCACAGTGGCGGCAATCGTCTCCATTGCTGGCCTGGCCTTTCTGGCGTTTGGAGCAGGTGAAGTGCTGTTAATCAAACTGAAATCGAAAGGAAACTAAACGATTTGCTTCAGCTGAACCAGAGAGCTGGGCCCTAGCAACAAGCAAGGAGTCTCAAGCTGTCCTGGGCCTGCCAACGGCCAGTGGAGTCAACTTGGTGGCAGCTGTGAAGGTTGGCAGCCCGCAGAGGTCGAATTTCATTGACGACATCCCCGAAGAGGAAGAAACCGATCAGCAGAAAGGACAGAGTGATTCAGGCAAAGATGGCAGGCTTGCCACCTTTGAGCTGAAGGGATAATGGTGCCTTGTACACTACGTTGGTGGGCAAATCGGAAGCGCGCCTCACATACAGGAAATTCAGGCTGGCACAAAGAACGCAGTTTAGAGACACAAAGTAACGCGTTATCTAGCGTAGTGGCCGAGTACAAAGCATATCGCGGACGCTAGGCAAGAATGACGCGACGCCGCGCCACGCTAAGCCCCGCTGTGAAGGATCAACGCTTCCAGCTTTGTTTACTTATTCATCTCATGGGTCGCGTTGAGAAGTGTGGGACAGGCTTTGGGTTCTCCGAAAATGGAATAGTCTTGGCGCGCCGATTAGAATGGCACTTGCATGAACACAAAAGGCGCCCTAAAGACTGTTCCTTTGGCTAACCTGTACGGAATGGCGACTTTCCCTGCCACTTTGAAGCTAAGAGGTATTCTAGCTTTAGAAGTGAGCACAGGTCTATTTCAGTGTAACGTATTGAAGCGTTGCGTTGAAACACCCTTGCATCGATAAATAAGGCATGGAAATCCTATGGCCAAACCTTTGCATTCTCCTCAGTCAGAGAGCTGTCCATGGTGGAATCTGCTTTTGGCGACAATTGGAGACGGTGGCAGGGAGACACTGTACCAGCTGTCCCATAAATCCAGACCCCCCTTTTCATGCGGTGGAACTTTAGCAGATTAAACATCAATGCCTTGGGACATCTGACACCAGATTTGAGCATCCTACATTAAGTAGTGCGAGAATGCGGGCGCAAGACGCAAAACTGGTCAATTTCTCAAGACTCGCTGGCTTGTTGTGGCTATAACTTCTGCTTAATTGCAGATAATTTTGCGCGAATTGTACTATTATACAGAAGCTAGTGAACGATCGAGTCAAAGCTAGCCTGCCGGCCCCAAATCTCGCGCTCGGCGGCTTCTCCTGCTGCGGGAGGGCCTCCTCCACGAGGAAAAGTGACCGCGACCAATGTTACGTTTTGCGCCCGCATTCTCGCACTACTTAATGTAGGATGCTGAAATTTTGTGCCAGATGTCCCAAGACATTGATGTTTAATCTGCTAAAGTTTCACCGTGTGCACTTTTACACAGCTTGCCGGAGAGAGGAGTCTGGATTTATGGGACACCCAGTATACTGGTTGCTTTCCATCCAAGGCGATGGATGGTCATTCGTGTGTGCGGTCACTCTGTTATAAACTTTCTTTGTAACCATTGCTGAGTGTGCTAGCTTTTCCTCTCCATACCACTCTTTACACTTTCCCACAACTCTGCCAGTTCACTTTTGACTGGGTTGATTGCAACTCGTTCTCTGAACGACCTCTTGCACCACTGGGCATCTGTGTTCCATCTCCCAGGGGATTTCCAGTGCTGAGATTGCTTTGCTAGCTGTCCTGTGTCTTGGGAACCCCTGTTGGCACTGGAAAGTTATGAGTGCTCTGTCCCTGAGGGTACTTGGTTGATGATCTGTGGAGACTGCTGGTGGTTAGCAGAAGAGGGCAGGGTAACACAAGAGCCCGCCAAAGGTCGGCGCCGACTCGCTGTCGCTCGTCGTCGCCTGGCGGGCTCTAATGTTACCCCGCCCTGCATAGGTACGAGGGGAAGCGGTTGGAGGCGCAGGTCCCGAGGAAGTCGGTCGTGATGCCCCTCTTCTACTTCTCGCGCAGGAGGGGGTAGGTGAGTACCCCCCCCCCCTCTCCCCTCCCCAGGTGGACGGTGAGTCGAAGAGGCTGCCAGTCCTCCTCAGATGGAGGTTGAGTCAAAGAGGCTACCGGCCCTCCCAAGTGGAGGGCGAGTCGAAGAGGCTGCCAGTCCTCCTCGGATGGAGGTTGAGTCGAAGAGGCTACTGGCCCTCCCCAGGGGGAGGGCGAGTCGAAGAGGCTGCCAGTCCTCCTCGGATGGAGGTTGAGTCGAAGAGGCTACCGGCCCTCCCCAGGTGGAGGGCGAGTCGAAGAGGCTGCCAGTCCTCCTCGGATGGAGGTTGAGCAAGAGGCTACCCCCTCCCCAGGTGGACGGTGAGTCGAAGAGGCTGCCAGTCCTCCTCAGATGGAGGTTGAGTCAAAGAGGCTACCGGCCCTCCCAAGTGGAGGGCGAGTCGAAGAGGCTGCCAGTCCTCCTCGGATGGAGGTTGAGTCGAAGAGGCTACTGGCCCTCCCCAGGGGGAGGGCGAGTCGAAGAGGCTGCCAGTCCTCCTCGGATGGAGGTTGAATCGAAGAGGCTACCTACCCTCCCCAGGTGGAGGGCGAGTCGAAGAGGCTGCCAGTCCTCCTCGGATGGAGGTTGAGTCGAAGAGGCTACCGGCCCTCCCCAGGTGGAGGGCAAGTCGAAGAGGCCGCCAGTGCTCCTCGGATGGAGGTTGAGTCAAAGAAGCTACCAGCCCTCCCCGGGTGGAGGGCGAGTCGAAGAGGCTGCCAGTCCTCCTCAGATGGAGGGTGAGTCGAAGAGGCTACTGGCCCTCCCCAGGTGGAGGGCGAGTCGAAGAGGCTGCCAGTCCTCCTCGGATGGAGGTTGAGTCAAAGAGGCTACCAGCCCTCCCCAGGTGGAGGGCGAGTCGAAGAGGCTGCCAGTACTCCTCGGATGGAGGTTGAGTCGAAGAGGCTACCGGCCCTCCCCAGGTGGAGGGCTAGTGGAAGAGGCCGCCAGTGCTCCTCAGATGGAGGTTGAGTCGAAGAGGCTACCGGCCCTCCCCAGGGGGAGGGCGAGTCGAAGAGGCTGCCAGTCCTCCTCGGATGGAGGTTGAGTCAAAGAGGCTACCGGCCCTTCCCAGGTGGAGGGCGAGTCGAAGAGGCTGCCAGTCCTCCTCAGATGGAGGTTGAGTCAAAGAGGCTACCAGCCCTCCCCAGGTGGAGGGCGAGCCGAAGAGGCTGCCAGTCCTCCTCAGATGGAGGTTGAGTCAAAGAGGCTACCAGCCCTCCCCAGGTGGAGGGCGAGTCGAAGAGGCTGCCAGTCCTCCTCAGATGGAGCTTGAGTCAAAGAGGCTACCGGCCCTCCCCAGGTGGAGGGCGAGTCGAAGAGGCTGCCAGTCCTCCTCGGATGGAGGTTGAGTCAAAGAGGCTACCGGCCCTCCCCAGGTGGAGGGCGAGTCGAAGAGGCTGCCAGTCCTCCTCAGATGGAGGTTGAGTCAAAGAGGCTACCGGCCCTCCCCAGGTGGAGGGCGAGTCGAAGAGGCTGCCAGTCCTCCTCAGATGGAGGTTGAGTCAAAGAGGCTACCGGCCCTTCCCAGGTGGAGGGCGAGTCGAAGAGGCTGCCAGTGCTCCCCTCAGGTGGAGGGCGTCGGTCGTGATGCCCTACATCTACGCCTCCCCCTCGCAAAGGCGGTGGAAAAAGGGGGGAAGCAAGACGCCTCCCTTCCCCTCTTCCACTCATCCCCATGCAGTCAAAGAAGGGGCAGTCGTCCCCCAGGCAGAGTCTCGCAGAGGCGGTGGCAGAAGGATGGGAGAAGTAAGACGCCTCCGACCCCACCCCCACTCTCTCCTCTGCAGTTGAAGGAGGGGTGGCCATCCCCCCCAGTCGAGGCCGGCGACGAGTGCGAGCGCTCTCAGCAATCATTCGCAAGTATCAGGCCCAGTGGAAGTCGGTCGTGATACCCTATCCGGAGTCTCTCTCACTGAGGCATTGCAGAGTCTGCCAAAGGGTTGACGTCGACTTGCTATGCTCATCGTCGCCTGGCACGCTCCGTCTCCTTATACCAGGACGACTCAGTAGGCGACGGTGGGAAGCAGTTGCAGGCGCAGGGCCAGTGCAAGTCGGTCGTGATGCCCGTCTCCTTCGCTGAGGCGTTGGCAGTTGGAGGTGTACGTGGGACACCCCTCTTCTCCCTTCCCCTATTTCCCATTCATGTCACGCAGTTGAAGAGGCCTCACTATTCTCCTCCCTCCCCCTCCCCACTCCCATTCATCTCCACGCAGTGTAGGAGGACCAGAATCCAGTCCACGTATGTACGCCCACCGCCGACGACGTCGAGAGCGCGCGCAGCAGTCGCGGGCCAGACGTCAGAGTGGCGACTCTCACAGTTTTCTTCTGGTCTCTCAATCTCATCTCGCAGCGCCGCCGACGACGTCGAGAGCGCGCGCAGCAGTCGCGGGCCAGACGTCAGCCCAGCGACTCTCAGTTTTCTTCTGGTCTCTCAATCTCATCTCGCAGCGCCGCCGACGACGTCGAGAGCGCGCGCAGCAGTCGCCAGCCCAGACGCCAGCCCGGGCGAGTCTCATAGTTTTCTTCTCGTCTCTCGCGGTTACTGTAGCACTTATTTTAGCAAGGATAGAACATTTTGCGCCGGCGACAGAGAATCTTCCCTCCATCGTCGTCGTCGTCGTCGTCGTCGTCTCTCGCTGCCGTCGTCGTCGTCGTCTTTCCCGAACTTGAGCCGTCGTCGCTCCTCCTCTCCCTCCGATCGAGAGATCGAGAGAGAATCGAGTCGGCGACCATCGTCGTCGTCGCCGGCGAGCGAGTGCCGTCGTCGTCGTCGCCGGCGAGCGAGCGGGAGAGAGTCTTCTCGCCTCTCCCCGACTCAGTCGGCGGCGGCGGCTGGGTCTTTCGGAGGAGAATCTTCTCGCCTCTCGTTCGCGAGTCGAGCCGCCGTCGCCACCTACCGCTGCCGTCGTCTCGTGAGGCACATTGGTACAGGCGAGCGAGAGAGTCTTCTCTTCATCTCTGCCGACTCGAAATCGTCGTCGCCGTCGTCGCTCTCTCTCTGTCTCACGATTCTTGCAGAAGTTAGTCGGCAATATCAGTCGCCGCCGCCGACATCTTCTCTTGCGCCGCTGCTGCCGATTCTCCTCGCCTCTCCCTACCGAGTGGAGTCGTCGCCGTTGTCGCTCGATTCCTTCCATAGTCAGTCGTGAACGTCTTCTTGCGCCGCCGCTGCCGATTCTCCTCTCCTCTCCCTGCCCAGTCGAGTCGTCTCCGTCGTGCTGTCTCGTTCGTCAGAGAAACATCTTCTCGCCTCTCCCGTCTCTGTCTCTCTCTCGCCACTCGTTGCACTGCCAGCAATCGTCTCAGCCAAAAGTCGCGCCAGTTGTAATGTCACACTATTCAGTGGCGCGCTGACCGTCTTCTTACTACTCTCATTCCCCCTCAGTAAACAAAAGGCGGCAGCCGCCGCCTTCGGTTACAAGTCGCTGCGCGCCGAAGCGTGGGTGCACATTTCGATCCACAGAATAAATTCGCCATCGTCGAAGTGTAAATGCACACATAGCAATCCACAGAACATTTACGCCATTGGCATCGTTACTCCCAAGCGTGAATCCTCTCACGAGTCTCGACGCTGCCGTTTATGTCTCAATCAATCTCGTCATCGTCGTCGCCGTCGTCGTCTTCGTCGTCGTCGTCGTCATGGAATACGATCTCTGCTGTCTCCCTCCCTTCCCTCCCCTAGTATTCCCATGCATGGGAGAAAGAATGAACCGTCGTCGTCGTCGTCGGCAGTGCCCGTTGTCTATCTCCATCCCCTCCGATAGTATTACAACGCATGGGATAGAGAATGAGTCACCGTCGTGGTCGTCGTCGTCGTCGTGTGCAGTCTCTGCTGTCTTTCTCCCTTCCTCCCCCCCTTGTATTCCCGCGCATGGGATAGAGAATGAGCCACCATCGTCGTCGTCGTCATCGTCGTCGTCGTCGTCGTCGTCGTCGTCGTCGTCGTCGTCGTCGTCGTCGTCGTCGTCGTCGTCGTCGTCGTGTGCAGTCTCCGTTGTCTTTCTCCCTTCCTCCCCCTTGTTTTCCCACGCATGGGATAGAGAATGAGCCACCATCGTCGTCGTCGTCGTCGTCGTCGTGTGCAGTCTCCGCTGTCTTTCTCCCTTCCTCCCCCTTGTATTCCCATGCATGGGATAGAGAATGAGCCGTCGTCGTCGTCGTCGTCGTGTGCAGTCTCCGCTGTCGTTCTCCCTTCCTCCCTCTAGTATTCCCACGCAAGGATAGAGAATGAGCTATTGTCGTGGTCGTCGTCCTCGTTGTCGTCGTCGTCGTCGTCGTCGTCGTCGCCGTCGTCGTCATCGTCATGGCCGACAATCTCAGCCGTCTCCCTCCCTTCCCCTCCCCTAGCATTCCTGAGAGCGTATGAGCCATCGTCGTCGTCGTCGTCGTCGTCGTCGTCGTCGTCGTCGTCGTCGTCGTCGTCGTCGTCGTCGTCGTCGTCGTCGTCGTCGTCATTGGCAGTACCAGTTGTCTATCTAACTTCCCTCCGATAGCATCTCAACTCATGGGAGAGAGAATGAGCTATCGTCGTGGTCGTCGTCGTCGGAGGTTTTCGCCGTCTCCCTTCCTACCTTCCCCTACCCTAGTATTGCCACGCATGGGATTGAGAATGAGCCATAGTCGTCGCCGTCGTCGGCAGTCTCTGCTGTCTCCTTCCTTCCCCTCCCATAGCGTTAAAACGTATGGGTTAGAGATTGAACCATCGTCTTTGCGTGGTCGTCTCCGCCATTGGTTATCTCCACTCTCTTCCCCCCCTAGAATGTCCAGGCAAGGGATTTTAAGAATCGGCGTTGTCGTCATCGTCGTCTTCCCGTCGTCACTGGCGCTACCTATTCCCTTCTATTCCCACGCCTGAGAGAGAGAATGGTCAGTTGTGTTCGTCGTCGTCGTCGTAGTGATCGTCGTCAGTCACCAACGTTGAGGTCGCCTCCTCTCCCTTCCACTCCCTTGCATTTCCCACACAAATGACAGAGTGAGCCGTCGTCGTCGTCCGCAGCAGTCTCCATTCTCTCCTTCCTTTCGTTCTGCTCGTCGCCGTCGTCGTCGTTGTGATCGCCCTATCGGTCGTCACCAACGTTGACTGTACAATCCCCTCTCTATCCCTTACCTTACATTCAAACACAAGTAACAGAGTGAGCCGCTTTGATCGCTGTCATCATCATCGTAGTTGTGATCCGCAGTCTGCACCCTCGCCCTTCCTACACTCTCCTTTGTTTCTCCCTTGCATGGGAGACAGAGCATACATAAGCCGTCGTCGTTGTTGTCGTCTCCTCCTTTTCAAATCTCAGTTGTGTGCATCGTCGCCGTCGGTGTCGTCTTTCATCCACCCAATATCTCTGTTGCCATCGTCGTCGCCGTCATCTCCTTCTCTCCAAAATTTCAGTTGTTTGCGTTATTGCTGTCGTTCAGCCGTACCCCCTAAAGGCCCGTGGTTTTTTC
>JASAMZ010003660.1:0-18971 GCA_030248115.1 Linhomoeus sp. GSCO2_2
AGGCGGTCTCTATACAAGGGAAACGTGCAGGAGAGCCTGCAGTGAAGCACTCCGACCAGAACGGGAGAAAGCAGACCGCCACTCACTTATCATGAGAAATAAGGCCGATTTGCGCCCAAAGATCCTCCACAAATTCCGCCGGCGCCAGCTTCAGAGTACGCATATTCCCTCCACCTACAAAGACCGGCCGGCGCGCAGCACAACTCCACCGAAATCCTGTAGACCAGGCCGAATTGAGTCCGAAATGTGCCATTTTGCTTCGATTCAACCAGTAGCCGGCAGCTAAGATTCGGGGCTGCGCCAATCGCAGACTCGCCTTGCCATTCTAGACAGAAAGAATTGACAATCCATGCGCAAATGCTCACTTTACCACGCCGTCTTTTCGCACTGCATTTCCTTCAATTGTGAAGTTTGAATGCGCGCGCAAATTTAGGTTACATGTAACATAGGTTGAGGAGAGTACGGTAAAAGTTGCATTCAAATTTGAATGTCGGCATTAGGAAAGTGGCTGTTTGAAGGCAAAATCGACACAAAATGGAGAAACCAATAGCAAATTCGCGTTCCTCATCGCGAAATACCCTAGAATCGACATTACAAACGTTCAATCACCTCACTTTCAGTTTCGTCGACGTAGGGCTTCGGTAGGTCGCAAATCGGCAAAAACTGCCGAATCTTGATCCGAAACGCCAAAATAACGCCAGATTCGGCATCAGCGACCTCGAAAGCACCGGGATCGACTCCAACATTGATTTTTACCGCCAGGGTGGAAATTCGAATTTTGGACGCGGCCGGGGTACGGTAGCCGAAAAAATATTTTTGACAATTGATCCCGGATCAGTTTTCAACGGGGAATCGCGTGGTGCAGTCCATTCGGCCATAAATCAGCGCAATCGAGCGCTAAAACGGCCGAAAGTCGAAAATCGGCATTTTCGGTCTCCGACGGCGACCACTTGCAACCACAGAACTCACGATTTCCGCGGCGGATTTCGGCAATTTTGGTCTTAAACGAAAGAGAACATGTTAATCTTGCCGATTGGAGATATCTGGCCCGATCCAACAACTCCCTGATTTACTAGGATTTTTGAAAGGCAAATTTTTGTCAAAAAATCGCTTTCGGCTACCGTAACCCGAGAACGCGTCGGCCGATTGGCTCGGGATTTTTTTTCCCCTGTTCGTCTCGTCGAGGGCTATAACATATCCAAAGGGCGTCAAAATCGACCAACTATTCCAGAAATTCCAGCTGGGTGAACACCCTCTCAGTAAGTAAAAATTCAAATTTTTGAATTTTTCTCAAAATTTTTCCACCACGCGAAAAAAACGAAGGCCCGAGCACCCCTACTATCCACTATAGCACTCCGCCCCTTTTGGGGTCGGAGTGCTAAAAAGGGGGAAGGGATTTCAGTCTCTTTCTCTTAGGAGTGAACCCTTGCCCGACAGAGGTCGTGTAAAAGGAACCAGCCGGAAGGCTAAAGCCTGTGTAAAGGTCCCCAGGCCCGGTCCCCAAAACCCTAGCCCTTAGGGATTGTGGATGCTAAGCGTAGGAGCGCAGTTCCTCTTCCGCAGCTGTTTCGTACGAACTATCCCGTTTCCACTTCAAAAGTGGGGAGAGTCGTACACTGTAACGCCTGCAGAACAGCGACCGGCGGAAGTCAAGTAGGCGTGAGTTCTGTCTACGTTAGTACGAGAACGCACTACCTAGCGGCCTGGGAGGTCGGCTGTTTGCCTCCGAACGAGTGGTGTGTTAGGGGAACTTAGGTGCAGGAGTCTGTTAGCTGCTATCGTCGGGCGATCGATCCTAGTATCCTAGGGAAGTGGGAGTCCTAGCCACTGATACGCCCTTGCATATGCAACTGTCTTGCTCACTTACCTAACCGTTCTTTGACACTTTTGACGCTCACCATTGGCTACGCCGTTTTCCGGCGACAAGACACCTTCCCATCTTCTCAAAGACTCCTGCGCTTCGTCATGGATAGAATCAGTGGACTCAGCTTGTCGGTATTGTTCGTCCACGCTCTGCGCTTCAAACAGCGCTTCTTCAACGCTTTCTATGTGTTTGACTTCCACTAGTGAAGAATCGACTTGTTCGGCAGTCGGGAGTCCTTCTGACTCCTGTGAAGGCTCGTCATCCTCGTGGAGACTTCTATCGGATTCTATGACTTCGCAACTGTCGACTCTCGTTATAGCAGGGGCAACTTCCCTTTCTCCCGCAGAGTGGTCATGCTGTGAGTCGTGCTCCGGTGAGGCAACTGGTGAGGCGGGGGGTAGGGCCTGGTCACCGTATTCCCACTGTGATTCTTCGCTGACCTCCAATCTGCGTTGTAACACAGCGGCAGCCTTCTCGGGAGAAGCAACTGGCAAGCGAGAATAGGTTTCCTCTGCCACCAGTTCTTCTTGAGCATGGATGAATTCCCCGTCATTGACTTCTGGCGCCGATTCTCGCCCTCCCTCCACGCCTTCCTTCGCTTCCTCGCCTCCAGGGAAGGAATCGGAAGCGCCGGACGAGAGCAGTTCGTCGTCATCGGTTATCTCGACGATGCCCATTCCCCTCTCAATCTCGCCAATTTGCGACCGCTCAATTGTGAGAACGATTAGTCGTGTTGGTGAAGCAGATCGGATGTCGATTTGCGCCGTTGTGGGAGATTCAGTTGGGAAACGCTGGTTCTCGTTGGGAGAAAGTTGAACTTCGGGCGAGTCGGCGTCTGCCGGCGTGTCCTCACCATCGCTGGGCGGATCTTCACGAACGGAGTCGTGGTATTGATCGTAAACGCCGTCACTCACTCCGTCAGCGTCCAGACATCCGCCTGGCATCTCTGCCACGTTCCCATTCCTGGACCCAAACGTGCCGTCTTGGAGAGAGCTCGCGTCTAGATCAACAGGAGATCTATGTGGGGTTGTCCAGCCGCGATTCCTGGCCAGGAAGCTCCTGTACTCGCGCTGGATAGTCGTCGCAGCGTCATTGCGCAAGTCGAACTGCCGCCTCCTTTCTTCCTGGCTAGCTGTCGTGCTTGAGATCTCCTGAAGGCGGCTTGGATGGTCTGTGCTGCAGCTACCCTCTGGGGCCCATTTTCCAGGGTTTTGTCTTCCGTTGAATAGAGCCTTTCTAGGAGACAACTTCAAGCTATCCTTTGACTCTTCTGGTGATTCTGGAGAAAGCGAGGACTCAACGACGGCGTCGTCGTCGTCAGTGTCGATCTCACGATTCTCTATCTCCTGAACAGCAATTAGCCATGAAAATCCTGTAGTCGTGTATGTACATATGTTTATAGGTATGTACTTCATACCGTTTGATGTTGCACCGTCTGGTGAAGCAATGCCTTGGCGCTTCTTTCTAGGCGTCCAAATGCGTCAATGCCAAGGCGAGTCGGACTGGTAATGTTGCCTCGCTTCGTTTCCGGGATTGAGCTGCACGGCGACGTTTGCTCTTTGCCCGATAGCTTCAACCGCCTGTAACCTTCGCGGATAGGATGGTGACTGGCCAGGGAAGTTGGAGGCACCATTTCAAACATTGATCTCTGCCTCTGAAGTATGCG
This sequence comes from Linhomoeus sp. GSCO2_2, assembly GCA_030248115.1. Lineage (NCBI taxonomy): Eukaryota > Metazoa > Nematoda > Chromadorea > Monhysterida > Linhomoeidae > Linhomoeus > Linhomoeus sp. GSCO2_2. The sequence goes on from JASAMZ010003660.1 coordinate 3,531, forward strand.
AATCTATGACACTCTTTGAAAGTGAACACAAAGACCTGCCATTTCTTACGTTGTTGTAAAATCGGTTCAATCGACTGGTCGCCGAGGCGGAGTGCGCCCTTCGCCTTTGACCTTGACTTTGAGCCTTCTCGAGTTTCTTGAGCCGTAGTAGTGATGCACGTGTGTGCCTTGTTGCGCCGAAAGTCGCCGGTTCACTCCAGGCGCCGCTGGGCGGCCCCAAAGTAACAAAGTTCGTTGCAAGTCTCCGATTCAAACGCCGGACAGCTAGCCTCAATTCTACTCACGATTCTTCACTGTTCCATTTTGGACAACGGCAGAAGAAGAGCGACCGGCCGAAAACAGACGAGCGCCAACGTGGTCGCCCTTTTCGCCCCGCCTGGAACGTTTGTTGAATTTTTGAACTGCCACTGCTGCTACACCTGCATGCGCCACTCTGGAGCGCACTTCTTGAAGAACATGAAGATGGAGCTGCCGGAGACGCGCAGGTCTGGAACGGATTGGCTCGTGTCACGTCGAGGTCTGGACCACATGACGCAGTACTGATCAGAAATCCACTACTGCGCTCGTATATTAGGTCTGCTCCTGTAGTATGCGCCTAACTGAATCGAATTCTGCTGTTCTGATGTAGCGTAGCTAACTGTGTACATACGCGTCTCTGCTACTATGTACAAGAGCAGTCGGAGGTGGTGTAGCGAACGCGGTTCGTTGCCATAGAGACAAAAGATGTGCTTGTCGTTGGTCGTCTCGCCAGTTTGAACCTTTCACTGTGTATTGTTGCCGCCGATGCTGCGAACTGCGACTGCGGGGGACCGTAGTTGCTTCGGAGGTTTGTAAAATTGCGGATCAACTGGACCTATTTCGGGATTGTTGTACGTACATCACAAAACCATAAAAGAAACCGACCACCGAATTTGACAAACATCTACCGTATTTGCGGGTTCTTATTATACGCGATTCGGGATCGGGACACACTCAGAGCAGATACCAAAATGTTTCTGATTAGAAATAAGGTGTTAAATTCTGTCACAAGCGAGGCAATTGGCAGGAGAGAGCCGAATAGGCAGACACTGACGCAGTAGCGCTAATTCTGGCATTATTGTGCATACTGCATAATACTCATCACACCGAGACGGACCGTGGTAGTAAAATTTCTATGATTTCTATGTTAGCTCTATCGAAGACTCTCACACTGAAATTGACCAACGGTTGACTCTTATGCATCACTAGGTACATCTGGACCATTGGAAACGAAGATCCCAACCCCCGCCGTATATGAACAGCCGTTGTGCGCAATCCTGGGCAACGAGTAACGTCTTCAATGACTAAATGTAGAGGACGAACGCGCAAACCGTTTAGTCACAGTTCCGTCGAATTCCGCCTCGTCAGCTTCTAGCGAGGACTTGCTGTTACACCTTTCTAGTTGCGACTTGTTTCTTTGAGTTCTCCTGTTTTATATCGATGTGTTGTTACTGCCAGCTACTTTCCTCCGACCTCACTATTCGGTGTTGACTCATTTCTACCTTCGTCACTCACTCAGTGGTCGGCTGGCTGAGCCTCTCCTGCCTTTGTTGCGGCTGTCCTACATAGTTGCTGCCTCCATTGGATGGGCCGTCTTTACGCATTTGACCGGCTGCGAATTTTCAGACGCAAATTGGCGAGAAGAATGTGATTTCTTTTGCCCTTTAGACTTAGACTACAAGACATTGGGTCTATCCTCAACGTCGCTGTTTGATTGGAAGTACCCCTAAGAAAGGCAATTGAAAGGATCTCTTCAGCGACGAGATGTCTGGCTGTCTTGACAACATGCGCTGCGACTGCGGCATCGAGTGGGGCGACAAGAGGAACATGGTTGCCTCCGTCGTCGGCGGCATCCTTGTGAGAGCTTCGCTTGTTTCTGGGCGCTTCGTCACAACGTTCCACTTTGTGAATCGAAGCGGGTCGGCCTCCTTTGCAGTTCTTCACGGGTTGGTGGCTGGCGATCGACGCCTGCTGGTTCTACAGCATGCCCGGCAGCGCAGGCTACTGGAACTTCTGGTACCTCGTGCCCGGCATCGTTGGCTCCTTGGCCATGTTCATGTCAGTTGCGAGATGTTGCGTGCCGTTTGGCTTGCCGATTCTTTGTACTCTTCGCCGCTGCAGGGTAATCGCCGTGTCGAACAGCCAGGTGCGCGGCGAGGGCGATGACAGGACCGCGCTCTCGGCACCAAAGGTTGGCCGACTACAGTGGAGACTTCCAGTTACTATAGTACGTGAAGGACGCAGCCAGGAGTCGCTTTCCAATTGGCAGGCGCGCGCATGTGGCTGCTGATGGGCTTCCTGCTCTCCTTCGCGGCCATCATCGCGGCAATGTGGATATTCATAGCCAGACTTCATCCTCAACATCGACAGCGCCAAGCCCAACCCCTGGCCCGGCGTAACGCCCTCTTCTTCCAGAATTTCCTCATCTCCATCAGGTACCTGCTTTACTTCTTCAGTTTATTGTGTGTTGATGGCGGTAACCAAATGCGGAAGCCTCGATTTAAGGTCGGTAGTTTACAAATTCGGCAGATCCGAAGACCTGTGGGGTTGAGTGGGGCGCTGTGTATGCCTATGTTTTCTATTGGTTCGTCGTTTGTCAGATGGGTCCGCGGTTGAGGATAACGTGACCCCGCGGTGTTGTCGAAGTAAACACTGCTCCGAAGCAACTCAGGTACCACGTCGGCGGTTGACCTGCGACTGCGCTGGCTGTGGCCGCCAGAGTGCTCTGTGTAACTGGCGCAATCTCGCGTCCTGTGTCGTATCCAGTTTCAAACGGTCGACAACGTCATTTGTTCGTACTTAAGATTAAACGATTTCGCGTTCGGGTAGCTGCTACCTTTTGCTCGTATCGTAGCAACGTGCTATTGGTCGCTATCCTGGTCCAGACATACGAACATCTGTATACTATCTGCGTCCCTGTCAAACGTTAAGTGGCTGTTCGTGTGTTCGTGTCGCGTGTGCGTGTGTTCCTCCTAGGCTTAACGAAGCTCCATTCTCTTTCTTTACCCAGCAAACAAGAGAATTGGACTCTTTCCTTCATCACAGGCAGAAATCGCTCCTAAGATGGTGTGCCCTGCACACAATTCATTTGACACGAGAGGACTGAAACAGACAGTGGTGGCACAGCGAGGACCCTCAGAAGCATTGCAGCCGAAGTTTGGTTCGTGGTAGAACTAGCGGCGCGTGCATTTGTGTACGGTGTGTTGGAACGTCTGCTGTAGTCGACCAAACGACGCAACTTGAGCTGCCGCACGGACTTTCTGCTGTACAGAGTGGCACACCTGTTAGACACGAAGACGAGAGGGTCGGCGGCAGGCAGGCGATTTGGTCTCAGCAGATCGGCCTTGTGACAAAGGGTGAAGGAAGAGGATTTGACCTCCGGTAAGGTAGGAGTAGAAGCCCGTCCCGAGGAAGAGGAAGAAGAAGAAAGAGAATCTTTGGCTATCCCGTGTCGCTGTGGGCGGCGTTGTCTGAGGCCCATCACCTCGACTCGAAGTGACGCTCCACATGGCCGTCGAACGCCTCCCGAGTGTCCATGTCAGCTTCCTCGGAATCGTTGATGTCCTGCGTGAAAGCATTGCTCAGAGACTGTCCGGCCTACTGTATGTACAGGGTGTCCCACGGTGGGTTTGGCAACTTTGTTTGTTTACTGCCTGAGATTGGGTTGGCCGATCGACCTTGCCGATCCCAAAGTGGGACACCCCGTACATAAGTACATGCGGTACGTGCCTAATGTAGATATACGTACATATCTCCTCTCAAGTTAGGAACGGAAGTTAGGAACGGACATCCCATGTACATACTGTGTGTTTATATAGGAGTGGGACTAGCTGGTGAGCCTGTAAATGCGTCAGCACTCAGACCTCGATCATGGAAAGAAGACGGTCGCTTTTTTCCAGGTGGCGCGCCATGCGCCCTGCGTAACCCGCCAAGTATGCGTCACCGTCCAATCTATCGAGCAGCTCCACGCCGATCTCGTGGGCTCGCTTCCGCAGCATGGCGCGCCGCTGAAGAAGACCAGACATCGCACGCGCGCCGCTGAAGCAGCTGTAGACGGGTCCGGCCACCTACGATTTGTCGTCAAGGCGCGGTCGTGGAGCTTGTTGTAGTTTTCGTCGTACTGCCGACCCGCCTTGTAGTGAGCCGGCACATCTCACTCGTGCCGTAAGCGATCAGCGTGATGTTGCTGATGATGCCGTGCTCCGCGCCGCTTCTCGACACCTCGAAGGAAAAGGTGAAACTTTGGTGCCGACCCACCAGCGGACGGCGCGATACCAACTGTGTGTCTGGCTACCTGGTCGACGACTTCAAGAGTCCACCAACCCTTCGGGTCCTCTCCCCAGGTGTGTACAGACATGAAAGGCCATCTGCGAAAGCCGGCGTTAGAGTTGTCCCGCGTGCGCGGGTTCAGTAGTTTCGCTTTGGTACCTGAAGGGACACCTTAGCCCTTTGGCCATGCCGGGCGGAAGTTGAAATTTGTAAAACCTGTTTTCAGGTAGCGGAAAATCAATTTCAGGTAGCGGAGACAAGTTTTCCGGTGGACGCTCCAACTTTTCAGGTACCGGGGAAAATCAGTTTTCCGATGTTGGAAAACATGAGAAGCTACTGGCGGCCCTCTCAGATTTTTCGGCGCATTAAATTTTCCGCTCACCTGAAAATGATTTTCCGCCGCCTCGCTTAATATTTTCCGCTCCCGGAAATGCATTTCTTTCCGGGACGGAACTCGTCCCGGAAAGCTTTCTCCCGGAAATTTCGATAGACTAGATCTAGTCGATCATGGCCAAGGGTTAGGTGTCTATGGTGTCAGTCGGAGGGCGGGCTGATGGGCAGTCACCTTTCGGCGAGGTCAGGTAGATGGCGAGGTTTCCACGGCGCGTGTAGGAGATGTCAGTGATCAGTTGAACGTGCTCGAGGTACTTCACGTTGCTCAGTTTTCCAGCGCAGGAGTCAGTCTCGAAGCGCACACGACCTGGAGAGCTGCTGGTGAACGGCCTGAACAGAAATACACAGCCTCCGTTCACTCTACACTACGGCTTGAGCAGGCGGCGCTGCAGCTATGAATGAACTTCTTGCGAAAAGTTGGGGAAGATGGTGGTGCAGACGAGTTGTTGAGGAAGCGGAACCCAGTCCTTGGCCGCCTTGACGGAACGCCTCGGCGTTCATCAAGCCGAGTCCGAAGCGAGGATTGGCGTATAGCCCTCTGCCTACAACACAGTGACAAAGTTGAGTTGCAACAACGCGAAGTGGTGAAGAGTTGCTAATTTTCACCATTCTTCACCCAGCCTTCGTTCTCCAGAAAGTGGCTGCGGCTCAGACGTCCAGACGGTGATATGCTGCGCGTCCCTCCAGGTCAGCGAAGGGCTGTGCGAAACGATAAAGCAGATGAAGAAGCCGAAGAAAATTAGTCGTAGAGCAGCAGTACTTCGCTTCCAATCCGAGTGCCACGATGCCAGCTGCTAGGGGCGCAGACGCGCTGGTGCCAGTATGGTCCGTCGTGCACTGGTCGTCGATGTCCGTCGTCGTCTAGAAAGAGTATTGTACACTTGTGGGCTTGAGCGAGAAGTAAAACGTAAGTATCTAACTTATGTCGGTTTACTTAATGGTTAAGAGCAGTAAAAAGTCGCTGCCGATTGGCATTACTGCCAATGCACCACGTACGATTTTTCTGATCGGAATAAGCGCAGCAATACGGAACTGAACGAAGTAGACGTTACATACACCATCGTCATGATGTCCTACTCCGACAGGAGGAGGACAGGAGACAGGACAGGAGTGAGAATGTCAGCTTCAAACAAGAATCACGTCGACTCCCAGTGACTCAGGTCTCAGACAAACAAACTACGTGAAACCTGCGAGTGATCGTCCGTGTTCCGCGACGCTTCAGTTTGTTACCGTATTGCTGCGACTTCTGTCTATTTGTGTACGTTTTCCTAATACAATTTCGACAAAATCTGCAGAAATTTTTAGAGCATGTCGATTGTAGAATCATATAATTCGCACCACTCACCTCTATATTTTCGCACCGCTTCCTCTCTTAGCAGCAAATTTTCGTGCGTCAGCCACCGCGTTTCTCGCGTCGTGCGGGAGCCGATGATTATCCTCTTGTTAGAGACCAAAACGCGGCACGCAAACGGCGCCGATTTACGAGCGCTTCCCAACACAACGGGTGGCTATTACCGATCGTTCAACGCCTCCTAACAACAACCGTCTCTGCGTATAGACACAGGTAACACCTGCAAGAGGGCTTTACCTGCGCATAATATAGGCCGCGCCCCCTTGGTCCCAAACCGACCAATGAGCGCCGAGCTCGGCGCCACACCCTGCGGCGCGCGAAAATTGCATTCGATTGTGGTGTGACCGCCCAATTGGAAGGGCGATCATCCCACCACAAGAGGCGGCAGCGACAGGTAATCAGCGGGCAGGAAAGAAACTGTCGCGACCGCTCGCTGCCTGCCTGGCGCCTAATCGGCAATTCCGCAGTCTGATCGATTGCACAAGCCACTGCATACAGTGCTGCTCGAATAGGCGCGCGATTTCCTGGATAGTTGATGAAGACTAGTGCCTTTAGCCCATAGGTGATACTCTACACTATAGTCCATGGAGACTGCTGTAGCTAATACTTAAACATCCATTGATGGAGCCATTGGTCAGAACACGCATTGACCCATGACCGGCAGCCACTGGCAAGAACATGCAGAGGCCCATGGCCCACAGCCATTGGTCAGAACATGCAGAGACCCATGGCCCGCCGCCACTGGTCAGAACATGCAATGATCCATGGCCCACAGCCATTGGTCACAACATGCAGAGACCCATGGCACACAGCCATTGATCAGAACATGCACAGACCCATGGCCCACAGCCATTGGTCAGAACGTGCAGAGACCCATGGCCCGCAGCCACTGGTCAGAACATGCAATGATCCATGGCCCACAGCCATTGGTCACAACATGCAGAGACCCATGGCACACAGCCATTGATCAGAACATGCACAGACCCATGGCCCACAGCCATTGGTCAGAACATGCAGAGACCCATGGCCCACAGCCATTGGTCGGGACATGCGGAGACCCATGGCCATGGCCCACAGCCATTGGTCGGAACATGTGGAGACCAATGGCCGGCAGCCACTGTTGACAACATGCATCGATCCAATGTACACATCCACTGTCAGTGCCTGCATTTAGGGATACATCAACTCCATCAAGAATGCACTGAATTCAATCCACCAATGTTTGGGTTCAGCCCATAGGAGTCAGATAGATTGAAAGATATTTGGCAATGTGCCTGCGCCAGTGCCTATATTTATGATTGCACCATACAATGGCGTGTGCTTGACTGTTCAACCATTTGTACTTCAGTAATTACTCAGCTGACTGCTATTCTGATTGGTATACTGTATTCAGGTGCACAACACTCCAAAATACAGTAGATTCCTAATAGAGACATTTTTGACTTTGGGAATTTTGTCATCGGCAAAAGTCCACAATAGGACGTTTTGATCCTCAGTCGATGGCGATTCTTTTGATGTATCCATCAACGCTATCGAGAGTTATCGTGTTAACAGACAGACAGACAGACTCTATGCCGCTTAGTATATAGGATTGTACCGTACAGTGCCAAATAGGATTCCCGGTATACTATTTGGCGCTGTACGGTGGTTTCAGGCGGCTGACGCCGCCTGGGCCCGTCGCCTCCCCTGGGAATGATCATCCACGACATTGTTATTCAGCGAGGGCAATAGCGCCGTGCCCAGGCGGCGACAGCCGCCTGAAACCACCGTACAGTGCCAAATAGGATTCCCGGTATACTATTTGGCACTGTACGGTACTAAAATTTGCGCTTGCGCGTCAAAATTGGCGCTCGCTCGTCGGAATTTTGCGATCGCGGACGCTATTCGTTTCTCTCCAACTTGTCTAGGCGTGACTATTTCACATCTCGCAGCAGACTCAGACGTTTGTACTCGAGGATTACTGTCACCGGTGAGGGGAGGGTGCGCGGAAGTTTTACGCGCAAAATTGAACTGGCGCAGCGGGTGGTAGTGGAGCCTGTGGGAAAGGGTGGAGGAAGGAGGCGGCGTCTGACGGCGCGACAAAGGGGGGCGACAAACGACGGTGCCAATTTCCACCCAGAGCTTCATAGTTACTGTGTAGCGCGCCGAAAATTCGACTCTTTTGTCGTCGTCGTCGCCGCCTCTTGGTCGCTCGGCACTTTGCGGCGCGCCGCGGCGCCCCATCAACTGACAAAGCGGTCGCGATCGTTCGTTGATTGATTGGGAGGGAAATTGCAGTTGCGACTTACACGGCACCGCTTTTGCCGTCTATAGCACGACTAGAGATAAGTACTCTGGTGCATGATGATTGGTTTGTAGACAGATGGAAATTGAATGCGGATGGGACTGCTAATCGCCAGGGGGGACGGTAGTTTCGAGTAGTGATGGCAATTCGTAAACCGGGTAAGTACTTACCGTAAATACTCTAATAACCCTCTGGAGGTGCGACCCGGTTATGTGCAACCCACCCATGTGCAACCCTGGCCCTCTAATTATTTTTCCTTTATTTCACCAATTAAAGTTATACTAGTATCCAAAAGGATTTTATGCCAGCTTATGTGGAAACCAATTTTTTCGAATCAAAAATTTTCGATGTTTTTAATAGGTTCGTAATCGGTAGAAACAGAAACTCATATTTGATCAATCCTGCACTGATTATTGTTCCGCCTGACCTTGTTGAAGAAGAATAATTCTCGCAAATTTTTATCAGACTCCTTTGGAGTATTAATTGGCGCCAACGTTTCGAAGTTTTAAGCACTCAAAAATTTTCTGGCGAAACTACAAACAATTTTTTGAACAATCTGTTTATATGTGGTTTCCTTATTGGGGCCAATGTTGCAGCCTATTCGCAACCAGTAAAATTTTATGCAACAAAAATTCCAGATTTGTTTTTTTTTGCAAAAATTGTCAATTTTCATAATTAGCTACCATTTGGCAGATTCATTAGGATAATGTATGGCATAATGTCGAACTACTTACACAAGCAACTCGAACAACAAGCATGTCAAAGTCAAATGTGATGGTATGTAAACAAATTTCCTCAATGTCACTTTGCAGAAGCTAGAGTTCTGGCCCATCTCGTTTGCGCCCAAGCCAAATTTGATGGCTCAAAACTCCTGTTTTGACAAAGTGACATTGAAGAAACTTGTTTACATACCATCACATTTGACTTTCGGTATGTGATGGTATGTAAACAAGTTTCTTCAAGGTCACTTTGCAGAAGCTAGAGTTCTGGCCCATCTCGTTTGCGCCCAAGCCAAATTTGATGGCTCAAAACTCCTGTTTTGACAAAGTGACATTGAAGAAACTTGTTTACATACCATCACATTTGACTTTCGGTATGTGATGGTATGTAAACAAGTTTCTTCAAGGTCACTTTGCAGAAGCTAGAGTTCTGGCCCATCTCGTTTGCGCCCAAGCCAAATTTGATGGCTCAAAACTCCTGTTTTGACAAAGTGACATTGAAGAAACTTGTTTACATACCATCACATTTGACTTTCGGTATGTGATGGTATGTAAACAAGTTTCTTCAAGGTCACTTTGCAGAAGCTAGAGTTCTGGCCCATCTCGTTTGCGCCCAAGCCAAATTTGATGGCTCAAAACTCCTGTTTTGACAAAGTGACATTGAAGAAACTTGTTTACATACCATCACATTTGACTTTCGGTATGTGATGGTATGTAAACAAGTTTCTTCAAGGTCACTTTGCAGAAGCTAGAGTTCTGGCCCATCTCGTTTGCGCCCAAACCAAATATGATGGCTCAGAACTCCTGTTTTGACAAAGCGACATTGAAGAAACTTGTTTACATACCATCACATTTGACTTTCGGTATGTGATGGTATGTAAACAAGTTTCTTCAATGTCACTTTGCAGAAGCTAGAGTTCTGGCCCATCTCGTTTGCGCCCAAGCCAAATTTGATGGCTCAGAACTCCTGTTTTGACAAAGCGACATTGAAGAAACTTGTTTACATACCATCACATTTGACTTTCGGTATGTGATGGTATGTAAACTAGTTTCTTCAATGTCACTTTGCAGAAGCTAGAGTTCTGGCCCATCTCGTTTGCGCCCAAGCCAAATTTGATGGCTCAGAACTCCTGTTTTGACAAAGCGACATTGAAGAAACTTGTTTACATACCATCACATTTGACTTTCGGTATGTGATGGTATGTAAACAAGTTTCTTCAAGGTCACTTTGCAGAAGCTAGAGTTCTGGCCCATCTCGTTTGCGCCCAAGCCAAATTTGATGGCTCAAAACTCCTGTTTTGACAAAGTGACATTGAAGAAACTTGTTTACATACCATCACATTTGACTTTCGGTATGTGATGGTATGTAAACAAGTTTCTTCAAGGTCACTTTGCAGAAGCTAGAGTTCTGGCCCATCTCGTTTGCGCCCAAACCAAATATGATGGGTCAGAACTCCTGTTTTGACAAAGTGACATTGAAGAAACTTGTTTACATACCATCACATTTGACTTTCGGTATGTGATGGTATGTAAACAAGTTTCTTCAAGGTCACTTTGCAGAAGCTAGAGTTCTGGCCCATCTCGTTTGCGCCCAAGCCAAATTTGATGGCTCAAAACTCCTGTTTTGACAAAGTGACATTGAAGAAACTTGTTTACATACCATCACATTTGACTTTCGGTATGTGATGGTATGTAAACAAGTTTCTTCAAGGTCACTTTGCAGAAGCTAGAGTTCTGGCCCATCTCGTTTGCGCCCAAGCCAAATTTGATGGCTCAAAACTCCTGTTTTGACAAAGCGACATTGAAGAAACTTGTTTACATACCATCACATTTGACTTTCGGTATGTGATGGTATGTAAACAAGTTTCTTCAAGGTCACTTTGCAGAAGCTAGAGTTCTGGCCCATCTCGTTTGCGCCCAAGCCAAATTTGATGGCTCAAAACTCCTGTTTTGACAAAGTGACATTGAAGAAACTTGTTTACATACCATCACATTTGACTTTCGGTATGTGATGGTATGTAAACAAGTTTCTTCAAGGTCACTTTGCAGAAGCTAGAGTTCTGGCCCATCTCGTTTGCGCCCAAGCCAAATTTGATGGCTCAAAACTCCTGTTTTGACAAAGTGACATTGAAGAAACTTGTTTACATACCATCACATTTGACTTTCGGTATGTGATGGTATGTAAACAAGTTTCTTCAAGGTCACTTTGCAGAAGCTAGAGTTCTGGCCCATCTCGTTTGCGCCCAAGCCAAATTTGATGGCTCAAAACTCCTGTTTTGACAAAGTGACATTGAAGAAACTTGTTTACATACCATCACATTTGACTTTCGGTATGTGATGGTATGTAAACAAGTTTCTTCAAGGTCACTTTGCAGAAGCTAGAGTTCTGGCCCATCTCGTTTGCGCCCAAGCCAAATTTGATGGCTCAAAACTCCTGTTTTGACAAAGTGACATTGAAGAAACTTGTTTACATACCATCACATTTGACTTTCGGTATGTGATGGTATGTAAACAAGTTTCTTCAAGGTCACTTTGCAGAAGCTAGAGTTCTGGCCCATCTCGTTTGCGCCCAAGCCAAATTTGATGGCTCAAAACTCCTGTTTTGACAAAGTGACATTGAAGAAACTTGTTTACATACCATCACATTTGACTTTCGGTATGTGATGGTATGTAAACAAGTTTCTTCAAGGTCACTTTGCAGAAGCTAGAGTTCTGGCCCATCTCGTTTGCGCCCAAGCCAAATTTGATGGCTCAAAACTCCTGTTTTGACAAAGTGACATTGAAGAAACTTGTTTACATACCATCACATTTGACTTTCGGTATGTGATGGTATGTAAACAAGTTTCTTCAAGGTCACTTTGCAGAAGCTAGAGTTCTGGCCCATCTCGTTTGCGCCCAAGCCAAATTTGATGGCTCAAAACTCCTGTTTTGACAAAGTGACATTGAAGAAACTTGTTTACATACCATCACATTTGACTTTCGGTATGTGATGGTATGTAAACAAGTTTCTTCAAGGTCACTTTGCAGAAGCTAGAGTTCTGGCCCATCTCGTTTGCGCCCAAGCCAAATTTGATGGCTCAAAACTCCTGTTTTGACAAAGTGACATTGAAGAAACTTGTTTACATACCATCACATTTGACTTTCGGTATGTGATGGTATGTAAACAAGTTTCTTCAAGGTCACTTTGCAGAAGCTAGAGTTCTGGCCCATCTCGTTTGCGCCCAAGCCAAATTTGATGGCTCAAAACTCCTGTTTTGACAAAGTGACATTGAAGAAACTTGTTTACATACCATCACATTTGACTTTCGGTATGTGATGGTATGTAAACAAGTTTCTTCAAGGTCACTTTGCAGAAGCTAGAGTTCTGGCCCATCTCGTTTGCGCCCAAGCCAAATTTGATGGCTCAAAACTCTTGTTTTGACAAAGTGACATTGAAGAAACTTGTTTACATACCATCACATTTGACTTTCGGTATGTGATGGTATGTAAACAAGTTTCTTCAAGGTCACTTTGCAGAAGCTAGAGTTCTGGCCCATCTCGTTTGCGCCCAAACCAAATATGATGGGTCAGAACTCCTGTTTTGACAAAGCGACATTGAAGAAACTTGTTTACATACCATCACATTTGACTTTCGGTATGTGATGGTATGTAAACAAGTTTCTTCAAGGTCACTTTGCAGAAGCTAGAGTTCTGACCCATCTCGTTTGCGCCCAAGCCAAATTTGATGGCTCAAAACTCCTGTTTTGACAAAGCGACATTGAAGAAACTTGTTTACATACCATCACATTTGACTTTCGGTATGTGATGGTATGTAAACAAGTTTCTTCAAGGTCACTTTGCAGAAGCTAGAGTTCTGGCCCATCTCGTTTGCGCCCTTTTTAAACTTGTTTACATACCATAATTTCTTTTATGTGATGGTATGTAAACTTTCTTCAAGGTCATTTGACAAAGCTGAGTTCTGCCCATCTCTTTGCGCCCAAGCCAAATTTGATGGCTCAACTCTTTTTTTGACAAAGCTACATTGAAGAAACTTGTTTACATACCATCACATTTGACTTTTGGTATGTGATGGTATGTAAACAAGTTTCTTCAAGGTCACTTTGCAGAAGCTAGAGTTCTGGCCCATCTCGTTTGCGCCCAAGCCAAATTTGATGGCTCAAAACTCCTGTTTTGACAAAGTGACATTGAAGAAACTTGTTTACATACCATCACATTTGACTTTCGGTATGTGATGGTATGTAAACAAGTTTCTTCAAGGTCACTTTGCAGAAGCTAGAGTTCTGGCCCATCTCGTTTGCGCCCAAGCCAAATTTGATGGCTCAAAACTCCTGTTTTGACAAAGTGACATTGAAGAAACTTGTTTACATACCATCACATTTGACTTTCGGTATGTGATGGTATGTAAACAAGTTTCTTCAAGGTCACTTTGCAGAAGCTAGAGTTCTGGCCCATCTCGTTTGCGCCCAAGCCAAATTTGATGGCTCAAAACTCCTGTTTTGACAAAGTGACATTGAAGAAACTTGTTTACATACCATCACATTTGACTTTCGGTATGTGATGGTATGTAAACAAGTTTCTTCAAGGTCACTTTGCAGAAGCTAGAGTTCTGGCCCATCTCGTTTGCGCCCAAACCAAATATGATGGGTCAGAACTCCTGTTTTGACAAAGCGACATTGAAGAAACTTGTTTACATACCATCACATTTGACTTTCGGTATGTGATGGTATGTAAACAAGTTTCTTCAAGGTCACTTTGCAGAAGCTAGAGTTCTGGCCCATCTCGTTTGCGCCCAAGCCAAATTTGATGGCTCAAAACTCCTGTTTTGACAAAGTGACATTGAAGAAACTTGTTTACATACCATCACATTTGACTTTCGGTATGTGATGGTATGTAAACAAGTTTCTTCAAGGTCACTTTGCAGAAGCTAGAGTTCTGGCCCATCTCGTTTGCGCCCAAGCCAAATTTGATGGCTCAAAACTCCTGTTTTGACAAAGTGACATTGAAGAAACTTGTTTACATACCATCACATTTGACTTTCGGTATGTGATGGTATGTAAACAAGTTTCTTCAAGGTCACTTTGCAGAAGCTAGAGTTCTGGCCCATCTCGTTTGCGCCCAAGCCAAATTTGATGGCTCAAAACTCCTGTTTTGACAAAGTGACATTGAAGAAACTTGTTTACATACCATCACATTTGACTTTCGGTATGTGATGGTATGTAAACAAGTTTCTTCAAGGTCACTTTGCAGAAGCTAGAGTTCTGGCCCATCTCGTTTGCGCCCAAGCCAAATTTGATGGCTCAAAACTCCTGTTTTGACAAAGTGACATTGAAGAAACTTGTTTACATACCATCACATTTGACTTTCGGTATGTGATGGTATGTAAACAAGTTTCTTCAAGGTCACTTTGCAGAAGCTAGAGTTCTGGCCCATCTCGTTTGCGCCCAAGCCAAATTTGATGGCTCAAAACTCCTGTTTTGACAAAGTGACATTGAAGAAACTTGTTTACATACCATCACATTTGACTTTCGGTATGTGATGGTATGTAAACAAGTTTCTTCAAGGTCACTTTGCAGAAGCTAGAGTTCTGGCCCATCTCGTTTGCGCCCAAGCCAAATTTGATGGCTCAAAACTCCTGTTTTGACAAAGTGACATTGAAGAAACTTGTTTACATACCATCACATTTGACTTTCGGTATGTGATGGTATGTAAACAAGTTTCTTCAAGGTCACTTTGCAGAAGCTAGAGTTCTGGCCCATCTCGTTTGCGCCCAAGCCAAATTTGATGGCTCAAAACTCCTGTTTTGACAAAGTGACATTGAAGAAACTTGTTTACATACCATCACATTTGACTTTCGGTATGTGATGGTATGTAAACAAGTTTCTTCAAGGTCACTTTGCAGAAGCTAGAGTTCTGGCCCATCTCGTTTGCGCCCAAGCCAAATTTGATGGCTCAAAACTCCTGTTTTGACAAAGTGACATTGAAGAAACTTGTTTACATACCATCACATTTGACTTTCGGTATGTGATGGTATGTAAACAAGTTTCTTCAAGGTCACTTTGCAGAAGCTAGAGTTCTGGCCCATCTCGTTTGCGCCCAAGCCAAATTTGATGGCTCAAAACTCCTGTTTTGACAAAGTGACATTGAAGAAACTTGTTTACATACCATCACATTTGACTTTCGGTATGTGATGGTATGTAAACAAGTTTCTTCAAGGTCACTTTGCAGAAGCTAGAGTTCTGGCCCATCTCGTTTGCGCCCAAGCCAAATTTGATGGCTCAAAACTCCTGTTTTGACAAAGTGACATTGAAGAAACTTGTTTACATACCATCACATTTGACTTTCGGTATGTGATGGTATGTAAACAAGTTTCTTCAAGGTCACTTTGCAGAAGCTAGAGTTCTGGCCCA
>JASAMZ010003663.1:0-17999 GCA_030248115.1 Linhomoeus sp. GSCO2_2
AACGGTTACGTTACAAACCAATCCAAAACACTTCCACCGACGACAAGCTACTTCATCGTACCCAAAGCGCGGTGAGAGCAGATGCTCTCGATGATGGAGAGTGGGGTGACCTCGAGCTGGAGTAGATTGAGGCGCTTGACGGCCAGCTTGACGAGAACGAAGCAGTCGTCGGGCAGGTAGACGTCCTCGATGTACTCGCAGATCTCCCCAAGGGTCGTGCGCTCGATCCGAGCCTGTGACGGGGGAAATTATCCAATAGAGTGAGTCAACATAACGCCGCGCAAAACCGATGCCGCGCTCTCTCTAGCGTTTGAAATAGCGCGAAATTGTTGTAGTTTGTCATAAACACACTGCTGTACGTTATGCCAAATTTGGGCCTAATATTCTTGCGCATCCTATACATACATCCAGCGATTCCAAAGGCGGAGGAAGCGCAGCGCAGCGCAGAGTACCTTGACGCGCCTGGCCTCGTTCTGGTCGGTCTGGTCGAGCAGGTGGGCCGTGATGATCGGGGTGCTGATGTTCTTGACGGCGTTGATGATCTCCTTGATGCGGGGAACGCCCTGCGTTATGTTCATGCTGGCGACGCCCGCGAAGTGGAAGGTCTTCAGGGTCATCTGCGTCGACGGCTCCCCTATGGACGTCGCTGCCACTGCGCCCACCGCCGTCCCTGAATGAAGGACGATGAATGATGACAATAGGATTGCTCACAATCATCGATGCGCAGAAGCCATCTGTCGTTAGTACCTGCTTGTGGGCTAGTTGAAAAACTAGATGGCTGGCTAGGTACCTATGTAATCGCGCAAAACGTGCCATGAGGAAGGGAATCAGAGTGGACCGGTGAGGACACCTTTAGCTCAGTTTAGAGAGCAATGCGATTCTACGCGTAAAGTACGGTTCTATGCCCACTAGCAATTACAACCCTTTCAACTTCAATATCATGGCATGTCACTTCCAAGGTTGGCGAAATGACAACTATTCAAAAGTGTACCTGGCTCCGTGACGGCGCGTCGGTATCTCTTGGCGCAGAGCTCGATGAAGTCCCGCAGCTCCTTTGCCGTGAAGGTGTTCATACTCAGCAGCTTCTTGCGGTAGGCCGTCTTCGACAGACATTGGGCGCACACCGTGCGCTGCTGCAGAGCGCCAAACAACACACGATTACGATGCTTATACAAGCTTCTTCTTCTCAATTCTGTCACAGCCGTCCAATACTACCGTACCGCCTTCTGCTTCTTGGTCATGTGCTCGCGGCAGTATGGCTCGAGATTGAGCAGACGCTGCTCCACGTCGATCCTCTCCACCAGGAAGATGCGCAGCTCGTCCTGGAAGTCCTTGGGAAGGCCCTGCAGCGTCTGCTCCAGCGTCGTCTTCACGAACAACTTCGCGTCCGAGCACCTGAGCACATGTGCGCTGCAAATACTCCAATAAAAGTCCTGGGCGCCTGTTTCTTCAACCGACCTCCAGAATTATTGTAAAGGAACGGTTAGTGGAAGAGAAAGGTTGTTAATTGGACCCAATGATAGTTCCAAATCTATCCAATAAAGTCAGTTTTTCACATTTTGCATACATTTGCATGGTCTTTAGTCCCGAACTATCCCAAATCTTAGAATTAGAATTCTGTTGATATAGACGGCCCATTGTCGTACAGATGTCATATGTACATGTACATATACACATACACATACATGTAGATACCATACATAGACAAATGTCACGGAGCAACTGCGACCCAAGTTGTTAGAGGAAATACGGTAATCTACTTACAGAGCGCTATACAATGCTTCAACAAATATGCTAGACGCCGTCTCTCCAGTGTTGCCGCCACCGTAACAGTCATACAAGCAGACACAAATGCCAAAGCCCACTTGAGCCGAACGGAGGAGTGTCCAGTGCGCAGGGCCTCGTCTCGGCAGAGAGCGCGCACGTGCTCGAATATGTGCTTGAGGTCGAGCACCTTCCCATCCTTCGCCTCCATGCAGGCGGGGTCCAGACCGTCCTCGCCGAACACAAACTCCACCACGTCGCCTGTCATGCACGCAAGATTGGCTACGGTACTCTCTCTATTCAAAAGAGAATGCTGCAAATGCGCCCTGTATACGACCGAGCTGGTACAGTATCGGCTGCAGTTAATCCAACTGCGGCCGAATGAACACACCAGGCGCTTTTGAGCGCCTCTAGACGGATTCTAACTATAACTTCGCCAGCATCCGCCTTATGAACACTGCAACTATTTCATTGCGAGTGTGAATGGAAACAAAAAACGCGGCTCAGTTCCACCAATACATACCAGCGCTGGTGCGCACGGTGCCGTCGTAGTGCAGGCAGAGGTCCTCGAGGCACTTGACCAGTCGGCGCTGCATGTATCCAGTCTCAGCCGTCTTCACGGCCGTGTCCACCAGGCCCTCCCTCCCTCCCATCGTGTGGAAGAAGAACTCCGTCGGCGTCAACCCGGAGTAGAAGCTATTCTCCACGAAACCTGACAGGGGTACAGAGAAGGGAAGTAGTAGTCGTGTACACCGGGTTACTGTAGTAGCAACGGCCGACACAGCCCCCTCCCCTCCCCTGACGAGCGAACGGAGATCAATTTGGAAATTCTCCAAATGCTCAAAAACTCGTCGAAATGTTCGCCTACAGCAGTATTTTTAAGCATTTCTGAGCCACTTTGGAACATTTTGACTCACACTGAGCGAAACAAGGGATTCTTGACACTTTAGAGGCATATATTTCTACTCTTTGAAAGCCATCAAGAACGTGATTCTTTTCTTGTTAACCCCTTCCCCCAATTTTCGTTAACCCCCCCCACCCCCCCTTTCCTCCCTCACGACCAAGCGCATCTATTGTAAGTGGGTTACTGTAGCATAGTGGCTTCTTGTGCGCTGACCCTTGGCCGCCGGCGTCTTTTGGCCGCGGCGGAAGTGAGGCAGGGATCGGCGCTCGAAACCGTCGGGCGGCCTCTTCCCCGAGATGGCCTGCTGTCCCACGCAGGCGATCATCTGACTGATGTTGATGTTGCTCCCCTTGCTGCCGCACACGGCCATCGTCAGTGGGGCGTTGTGCGAAGACAGGTTCTCCAGACAGGCCTTGCCCGCCCGGTCGCGAATCTGCGACAACTCGGACAGGATCTTGGCCTCTGGAAGGGTATGGACAGGACGTGGTGAGTAACAGACAATCACACACCCTCCCCACTCTGTTGGAATATTGTGCTCACTGTGGTAGATGGAGCGAAAGGCTACAGGTAACATTAAGAGTATAAGCTAGAGAGGGGCTCCCGTAGCCCTTTACGAACGAAATGTTACTGGAGTTACGTAACCTCCAGGTTGCCGGATGTCCCAGGTTACCTGAAGTTACGTAACCTCCAGCGGAGGGTAGCAAAGGCAAGGGCAGGTTTATCACGATGTTTGTTTCTCGGGATATGCTGAACGAAATTAATAGAAATTTGGCACACTATGGAATATTATCACAAATAGATTAAATCCAAATTTGGTGAAAATCGGTTCAGTGGAGCGAAAGTTGTGGGTGCGTCCTTTCCTTCGCTGCCGCTCCAGCAGAAGTTACGTAACTCCAGGTATGTAACCTGGGACACCGCGTAACCTGAGGTGTCCCAGGCCGCTTTAGACACATGTGTCCAATCGTTCATAAAGGGGTAGCAAAGGTTAGCTTCGGCAAAGAACCGATCAGAGAATTCTGTAGGGCGCACCCAGTGTCTCGTCGACGGAGCAGCCTGGCTGCGACTTGAGCTTTCCCTCGGCCGTCTGCCGGATGAAGTCGTCGCAGACGCCGTAGCCGCCCTCCAGTAGCTTCGACTTGGCCTCCAGCAGCGCCTCGCTGGGACGCACGTCGCCGATGCCTAAGCGCAAGAAGACGGAGGTTGGCGCGAATCGACGAGTTTCCACTCGCAACCTCCACATTGGTTAGTACAGCGCCAGTAGGAGTAGCGGATGCGGGGGCGGCTGTTTTCACCTGCGGCTCCACTTCTGAGCCATTTTGTAACGGAAGAGAACAATATCGGCAAAAGTATTCGCCTGCGCGGCTATTTAAGAGCAATTTTCCAGCGGAAGAGACAAACAAGCTGTTTCAAAAAAGTTGAGTTGTTTTATTAATACAGAGTGGTTTGTGAGTGTTTTAAAGTGGAAGAGTAAAAGAGTGGATACTTTTGAAAAGTATTTCGAAGCCTTTCCGATATGAAGCGCGCCCGCCCGGAGTCCACTATTCATGCGCTACTTCTGACACGCTCCTTTCTGAGGGGTTCTTGCAGGGCAACATTGGGATCGCCCGGGATTATTTTTTTGAGCAAGACGCACACATTTCTGAGCGGTTGTTGCAAGGCAACATTGGAATCGCCCGGGATTAATTTTTTTAGCACACAAAGTTGTTCGTAAGACAAGGGTTTAAAAAAACAAAAGTATTTCTTTAGGAATGAGTGTTCAACAACTGCCTCAGCCCTCAACGTAAGCTTTCAAACGGTCGAACGAATGCCGCTCTACAACGTAAGACGATCGAGTTAGGGCCGATTTGCTGTTTGAACCTTTGGGTTACTGTAGATCGCGATATTCAAACTTATGAGTTTCGACCAATAGAAGAACAAATGATTAGTGAGTCAAGAGCTATCCAGCAACTCAAGACCGTCTCTCTACGACGCACGCTGAGCGAGTTAGAGCGATTTCTATGCTAAAAACGCAAGAATGTCGCTTTTCGTGGTGCGTGGTTGCGTAATTAACACAATTTTTACGCCAAGTGAAAGAGCACGTCGAGACCTTTTAGTTGACCTATCGCACGCCGCTCTACGACGTAAGACGAGCGTGTTAGAGCCGTTTTGCATTTTGGACCTTCGGGTTACTGTAGCGCGCGCAATTCAAACTTTTGAATTTCGACTTCTCTTAACGAAATTATCAGTGTGCCGAAACCTATTCAATGAACTCAAGATCGTCTCTCTATGACGGAAGACGAGTGAGTTAGATAAGTTTTGCGTTTTAAACCTTTGGGTTACTGTAGCTCCAGAAATTCAAACTTTTTGAGTTTCGACCAATAGAAGAACAAATGATCAGTGAGTCGAGAGCTATCCAACCAACCGAAGATCGTCTCCGTACGACGCACGCTGAGGGAGTTAGAGCGATTTTTGCGTTGAAAACGCGAGAATGTCGCTTTTCGTGTTGCGTGTTTGCGTAATTAACAAAAGTTTTAATGCCAAACGAAAGCGCACGTCGAGACCTTTTAGTTGACCTATCGCGCGCCGCTCTACGACGTAAGACGAGCGAGTTAGAGCCGTTTTAAGTTTTGACATTCGGGTTACTGTAGCGCGCGTAATTCAAACTTTTGAATTTCGAAACCTCTTAGCGCAATTCTCAGTGAGTCAAGACCTTTCCATAAAGCCCAAGATCGCCTTCCTACAACTTACCGACGCCGAGATCTGAGAGCGTAACGAACGCACGGACGCACGGACGCACGGACGCACGCACGATAAGCTCTCGTAGGGGTTCGCCCGGCTGAGGGCGGGCGAAAAAATCGTCTACAAATTTTTACCTACGGCGCTACTTTGAAACAATTTTAGAACTTCACCCGCCAGTATTGCTAAACTGTTTGCCTGCGGCGCAAAAACTATGGCGCAATTTTGTAGCATCTCGGTCCCCCCTGTGGTCTCAAAAGTTCCACCTAGTACAGTATGTAGGTACCGATGGAGAATCCCCTGTTGGAGAGGAAGACGGGGGCGGTCCTTCCCAGCCGCCACATGGCGTCGGCGGCGGCGTCCTCGCCGAAGTCCCTCAGCAGGATGTAGAAGACGTTGCTCTTGCTGCCGCTTCCCAGCGTCGCCTTGTCCATCTGACCCGCCAGCAGCTCGCTGTTCCTGATCAGAACTACCGTATCGGGCGCCTGGAACTCGTCCAGGGAGCTTCCCGCGTGCGCCTTGCTCTTGGTGCGCAGATTGAGACGGACGGCGCTGGAGCGATTGGGCCGAAGGATCAACTGGAACACCTGAAGGGAAGGCATGAGCAGTTTGAATCTCTGCGCAGTTGAGGACGAGGGTTCCAAAGTCGCGCCTGTTTGCCGGTCCACAAACGCTGCGGCTTCAGAACGGCAGGAGTGGGCAGGTCGATCCTCTGAGTGCTGTCCTGTCCTTGGAGAATGGCTGAAATGACGCCAAGAAACAAATTGGAGAGGTGCGCAAACGACCCGATACGACAACGCTTCATGCGGAGGGCACCTGAGATGATGCGGCACACCTCGCTCTTGGGAAAGAACTGGTCGCGCGAGGTCATCAGGTAGCCGCCAGTGATGAAGTCCTGAGCAAGCGCGACGCTTCTATTGCCAACCATTCCAGATTCACTCCCATACTGAGCTACACATATAGCGGGGTACCTGAATGGCGGCCACCAGAGGTTCTCCGCTTCTGGGGGTGATGAGGTTGCTCTTGACGTTCATGAGCAGAGACGCTTCGGCCTTCGCCTCCTCCGTCTGCGGCAGGTGAAGATTCATCTCGTCACCGTCGAAGTCGGCGTTGTAGGGCGTGCATACGGACTCGTTGAACCTGCCACCGATTGGGATGGAGAGAAGGATAATTAGAAGAGCAAGAGAAGTCAGGTTTTGAAACTTCAGGACACAAATTTGCTGCAAGTGCCAGTGGCAGGCATCCACCTGAACGTCCTTCCTTCCATGACCTTCGCCCTGTGCGACATGATGGAGATCTTGTGCAGACTGGGCTGCCGGTTGAACAGAACAACGTCGTCGTCACACAGGTGGCGCTCCACCGTGTCCCCATAACTGCAGTTGGGGGACAGCTCTGGTTCATCTACTGCGCCACTCGAACCACACATATCATTGCGCTCACACGAGTCGGTCGGCGATGGCCTTGCGGTCTCCGTACTTGAGGAACTTCTTGTTACCCGTTCCCTGGTCGACGATGAAGCAGGCCCCAGGATGCTTCTCAGGACCATTCACTACCAACTTGCGAAGCCTGATGATTGGAACACAACAACAAGAAATGCGTCACAACCAGCGTCGCGCGCGCACTCGCACCTGGTGATGTTGGTCTTGGTGACTCTCTCGGGGTAAGTGAGTATCTTGGCCACTAGGACGGGCACCCCCACCTGGTCGATTCGCAGACTGGGGTCGGGAGAGATGACAGTGCGTCCGCTGAAGTCCACACGCTTGCCAGAGAGATTGCCTCGGAAGCGACCCTGCTTGCCTGAGAGTGAAACCGCGATCGGATGCTACTTTTTGTTGAGTGAGACGGGCAAATATATGCTAGCAACACCTTTCAGTCTCTGAACGAAGCCCCTATTGAACTTCTTCAGGTCGCAATTGGTGGGCACACGCACCTCCGAGTTGATCAGGCGAGCGCACTGGATCTGCAATGGCAAATAAGTGCAAGCTAAGCTAGCAAAACTCTCACACGCCGTTTCCCCCTTACTTGTAGTTCGTCGCTCCGGACGGCGATCATTTTGGCGACGGCGCCCTCCTGCTTGCACTGGCGAATGGCGTTGTTCAGCATCACGATCTGCTGCAGGTACCTGCGTTGGAGAGAGAGAGAGAGAGCGATCATGATAATTCCATGTCAGTCAAATGTCAATTCGACCCCAGTTCCCATACACTCACATGGTGACGTCGTCTTCGTTCGTGCCGCTGCGTCCCTCCGAGATGACAGAGGGCCGGATGATGCAGGGAGGGGCGGCCAGACGGCGCAGCAGCAGGTCCCGAGGATGCGGAAGCCACAGGCTGCTGCCGCCGCCACTGGACGTCTTGCCGCCGCGGAACAGCATCAGAAGCGGCACTTCCTGACAGGGACGGAAACAGAGGCCATTGCACTCAGAGTCATAAGGCGCAGGGACGGTTGTGGAGTATTGTGTCAGTCACAGCTGGTGTTGCGCTTGACTAGAGGGGCAGATCAAATGTGCAGCCGACATAGCTCAACAATCGAAGTATTAGCCGACCTCCTGGTCGATTCTCTCGAAGATGTCGGCCACCTTGGTGGCGTCCAGCAGCTCCTGTCGGCTCTTCTCGATGAGCGACTCCAACTCCTTGTTGCCGGCTGTGGCGGAGGAGTAGTCCGACAGCTGGACGTCCTGCGCGTGCACCACCTTCAGCGCCGTCCCCTGCGCCTTCTTCACCACGCCTGAACGTTGAGCGTATCCCTTTTGCGAGAGAACAGGCCTGGAGCAATTCTGTAAAGAACGTTCTCTGCACTCAGAGAACACCGTCCATGGCTATAAAATGAAAAGACGAAATAGGCCAAATTCTGACCCAAGGTCAACAAATAGAAGTTGTGCTTATACCGGGTGTTTCGAAAGTCCAGCCCCCCCATCCACAGCAAGTTGTAGGAAAGCTAGAAGGATGAAACTTGGAGATATGTTAGCCCAATGTGTTGACACATCTGACGACAAATTTCAGCACCCTAGACCCATTCACGCGGCAATGGCAGCTCGAAACGCAAAATTAGTCACGAACGCTGGCCCTCGTGGAAGAGGTGTCCCAGCAGCAGGAGCCGCTGGCGGCTCCCCGAGATGCGACCTGCGAACCAAATTTGAATCGTTCTTCTCGAGCGTGCGACAAGCTATGATATTCGTTCAAACAGCATTCGAAAGTGTCATTTCTTCTCTTCACAGTGGTGCAAGTCACATCAAAATAGCTGCGATACCGCACAAGTTGTGGCTGCTACAAGCCAGTGGGTCCTCAGAAATTGACCAAATTTGCGTTTCGAGCTGCCATTGCCGCGTGAATGGGTCTAGGGTGCTGAAATTTGGAGTCAGATGTGTCAACACATTGGGCTAACATATCTCCAAGTTTCATCCTTCTAGCTTTTCCACAGCTTGCTGTGGATGGGGGGGCTGGACTTTCGAAACACCCGGTATAGTGTTCTCTGGTCCGCTGAACAATGTGGGCTGGTCCATTTGGCCAAGAAATGAGCGGTTCGGCTGATATGATCAGTCAAAGACCTTGCACCATGCGTAACTCGTTACTGCAAGAAATTATCTAGAAATTCCTGAATTACATGGGATTTCTCTGCTAGAAAATGTCGTGATGTGACGCTGTGACATCTCCGCTGGCATGCATGCACTTCAAGTGAATTATGCATGTTCCATTTTATGGTTCTTGCCACCTTGGTTCATCCAGTTGTAACATGTTACTCCCTACACTTACATGTGTAGATGGATGATGATGGTGCCAGTATTCCATCACCATAATGGGTTAAAAATGGCCTCTGCGCATACTGTAGGCATGTCAATTTTTGTTGACAGATGTATGAAATAAAAGAAAGTGAAACTTTGAAAGAAATTACATTCAGTTGTGAGTAACTCGTTATGCATTCAGTATAGAGCTACCGGGAATGTGTGACGGGGTAACTGGAAATGGAAGCTACTGTGTGATGTGGCCCAGTTTGTGATCAACCACCTGTGACCATGATTGGGCAGCATTGCATGTCATCAATGCACACACTAGGTGATAGTACACTCACTTTCTCAGCACACCATCATAACTTGTTATGCAGATGGCAACCCTTTAGGTGAGTATCACATTCAATCTCCAAGGGAGCCATTCCATCTTTTCTCATCATATAAGGATGATTGGTGTTCCTTACATGATGATGCCCAATAATGTTTTCCTAGTTACCAGACCCTATAAGGATCTGTACTAATGTGCAATGTTCCACATACTAGAGTAGTGTACTGACCAGGAGTAACGAGTTACTCCGAGTAACGAGTTACTCCATTATACATGCTTCTTTTGGTTAACTGGGCATCCCAAAGAAGCAAACAGAAGCTCGATTTCACTTCAATTGTACTACCCTGCAAGCAGTGGACACACACAGCACAACAGGAGCACTCCCACTGCTGCACTGAATGCCAAATGTTCTCCACTTGTCTGGGTTAACTCCTGTAGACATTAGTCTTTACACAGCATGCATCACGTTAAGAAGAACAAGAGGTACAGGATTTTTGAAGTGCTTGGGAGAAATGATAATAAGCTGTGAGTAACTTGTTATGCATTCTATGTAGAGTCACCTGGAAAGTGTGACTGGATGACCAAGAATGTTAGCTGCTGTGTGAGTGATGTGTGGTCTGCTTTGTGGTCAACCACTTCTGACCATGGTGGGGCAGCATTGCAAGTCAGCAATGCACACACTAGGTGAAGATACCCTTACTTTCTCAGCACATCACCATAACTCATTATGCAATGTACAACCCTTGAGGTGCATATCCAATTCTATCTCCAGGGGTGCTGTTTCATCTCTACTCTCCAGACAAGAATGATTGGTGTTTCAGATATGATGTTGTTGTGATGGTTTCATTGCTACTGGACCCTATTTGGATCTGTGGTAATGCACACTGTTCCACATAGCCCACTAGAGAGCTGCCCAGGAGTAACGAGTTATGGCAAGACACTTCTATCACTGACTGGGCCACCCAACAGCACAAAATGAAGGTGGATTTCACTTCAAGTGCAACCGTTTAGGTGCATATTCCATTCAGTGTCCATAGGGGCCATTTCCTCTCTACTCTCCTGATGATTGGTGGTGCTTACATGATGTTTCATGATGATTTCATGGTGTTTTCATCACAACAGGACACTGGCTGCCTCTGTGGTAATGTACATCGATCCTCATAGCACTGCAGCACAATGACTGGTAGTAACGAGTTACGCCAGTGCACAGTCTTCTGCCGACTGGGCCACCCTATGACACACACGGCTGCTGGATTTCACTGCAAACGTACTGTACTGAATGTGGTGAACACACACAGCACAACAGAAGCCCTCCAGCTGCTACATATCGCGAGATCGGAGTTTGGAGTAATGAGTTGCTCCAGAAATTTCGGAAATTCGACCACTACTCAAATGTGAAGAGCAGTAGAGGCGCCCAACCTTTGTCACTTTACTATACGGAGGATGGCGCACATGCTCAGTGCAAAAGGAGCACTCCAGCTGCTACGTATCGCGAGATCTCCCTCTGGAGTAACGCGTTACGATTTGCCTCTGTGTTCTCTGAGGGGTGTTCTCTAGAATGAAAGTACGGGCCAAATTTGGCCCGTACTCTCACCAAAGGGGTATACACCCTGCTAGCTACCACCGCGAAAGACTAGTCAATTGGGTAATGGGTACACAATTGTCGATGGAACAACGGGCAATAGAATGATGCCCTACATTCTGCATTCACTCTGTACTCTCCAGTCGTTTCCCAGCGCACCGTTCTTGTATCCGCAGCGAGTGCAGTTCTTGACCTTCTTGCAGGCGTCGATGATCCGCTTGTGGAGGCCCTTCTTGGCCAGATAGGTCAGGTTGGGCCGCTGCACCTGGCGCTTGAAGCTCTCCGCCTGCTGCTCCGCCAGCAGAATGAGCGAGCAGCGCTGCAACGCCGACGATTGTGTATCGACGGATCACTGACGAAGCGCCCGCACGATTCGCTGCGCCACCTTGCAGACGGCCTGCAGAATCTGAATGGTCTGCCGGAAGTAGCCGACGTGGAAGACGGGCAGCTCCAGGTCGATGTAGCCGAAGTGGCCCTGACAATCCGTCTGCTGCAGGCCGCAGGTGGCGCAGCTCGCCTGCTTCTGCGACGTGCCCTGAAGAACGCAGCGCACTACTTGGACAGAACGCAGCCCTCTCTCGTCCGCCAACATGGAGAGGTTATGTTAGCCTAGCGACGACGCACCATTCTCAAGTCCAGAGGTCCATACTGCATGGGCTGATGACTTCTGTCCTTCTCGTAGAAATAGTGGGAGAAGACCTGCAGGTGACCCACCTGCTTGACCAGCTCGGAGCTGCCCGCGCCGAACTGGACGCCGGTCCTGAGCGGAAATGCGCAGCGAGAAATGAACCGCGAAACAGCCATCTTTCAAATGCTCCAAAAAGAATCGTACAGCTTCCTCGCCACGTCGGTCTCGCGAAACTGCTCCTTCACCATCGCTGCGGCTATCTACTCGACTTTCAACACACAGTCGAAGAAAGAGACGCTTCGCTCTATCGTCTCCAAATACTCACTGAAGGTTGAATTCCTTGATTTTGACTTGCCGACTGACTGACGACACTTTGTGTAAGACATGGAAAAGGTCGACACGAAAATCACGCACCGAAAAGAATTTGCGCACAATTATGAGACGCCCGTTGACACTTATATCATGTGCCATGGTTCAAAGGTTGATTAACGTTGGAGTATGGGTGCATACCCGATGTTGGATTGCCCGGTTCTCAGAAGTGGCTTCGCCACCGCTACGGATCTTGTGCTGGGTAACTGCTTCACATTTAAAATCACAAGGACGCCAGCGAACTCCGCAATCTAACAAGAGATGACGAGCCAATGAGTCGGCGAGTCTGCTTCATTGCGTAACCAAGGGTCAGGCTACAAAGAGTCCCATCAAAATGTAATATTTGCTTTCGATTATTCTGTACCGCAGCAGAACACAATAGGCCGTGTACCCATTGCCACAGTATTTATTGATGGACAGCCCCCGGTTGTAGAAATAGTGGTACCTATGTACCTTCTTCCGCGTCTGCCGACATTTTTGGGTGCAGGCAAGTGACTCTCTGGCGGGCGAGTAGTCGGCGTTGGCGGTGTGTAGGTACCTCTCACCAGTCGTCTTCCATGGCTACTCTAACTTGGCACTGGCATTTCTCGTGTTTGGCTGTTCTGCTGGTGGCGCATCAGAATTGTTTCGCACAATGGTGCAACAGAGTGAAAGACTGCAAAAACTGGTACAGCTACTTGAAAGACAACACCGAATGCAACGATCACAATTGCGTCTGCAAGGACGGCTGGGACATCAACACCAAGTGTTCCACGGGTAACTTGAAAGGACGTTTCTCCTCTTGCCCTCGACACGTTCACTCAAGTGAGAGAGTGAAAGACATCTGTCCTTCCGCTTTTCGACGTGGACGAGTGCGCCGCCAATCTCTGCTTGCACACCGAGCACCCGCACTGCGAGAACTACGATCCGCCGGACAAGTTCCAGTGCTTCTGCTTGGCCGGCTGGACGGGCGACTACTGCTCCGTCGGTGGGCCCCGAGTTGACATCCTTGAACCGTCAACGACTTGCATCGCTACGCACAAGCGCCCATTTCAGACATCGACGAGGCCGCTATCTGCGCCGCTGCCGATCCCTCTTGCCCCTGCAACATGGAGGGCACTCAGACGGTGGCCAACTGGGACGGAGGATACGCCTGCAACTGCAAGGACAACTGGATCGGAGACGATTGCTCCACTGGTGAGAAGATCGCAATACTGTTTTACTAGCGGAAAGCAGAATGGCTATTAGATGCATCAACAGACACGATTCGAGCCAGAGGATGCCTGTGCCAACACGGCACAGCTTGCACCACCTGGTGTTATCCGGGAGAGGGTTGCTACGAGCTTCCTTGCACTGCCTGCCCTCCTGACTACACTGGAGTATACTGCGAAGGTCGATTCCGACTCTATAGGAAGACTCCACTCGTGTAACCCCAGAAGCAGCACTGCTTTCGGTTTTTAGACTTCCTCGAGTGCTACTCCAATCCCTGCCAACACGACAGCGCGTGCGCCGACGTCGCCGACACGGCCGACTTCCAGTGCGAGTGCTCCGGCGCTTGGACCGGCGTGTTCTGCGAAATCGGTAAACGTTCCTGCAAGCGTTGGTTCCTTGTCAACACAGTGCAATGCAAAACACCACTCAGTTTGCAGACATCAACGAATGCGACCCAAATCCTTGCATCAACGACGGCGTCTGTACCCAGGGTCCGGACGGATCTGGGGAATACCACTGCGAGTGCGTCCCGCAGACATCGGGGGTCCACTGCGAAGAGAGTGAGCCGATATAGCTCAGTTGGGCAGACGGACAAGTCTGTTGTGTTTATGCGCTCCACTGACTCTGCAGACATGTACACCTACCGCCGAACGGAGTTCGACAATTCCCCCATGCAGTGTCGGTTGGAGTACCGTAATCACATGACGGAGACGGAGAAGCAGCAACTGGCCTACGAGGAACAGCAGTATTTCTTGCTGAACGTCGCAGACGTCAACACAACGACGCCACCGGAGCTGCTGAGCCCTCCACACCCTTTGGAAGTCTTCGGTAGTACTCTGCGGAATGAAGATACGAAGTCGACGTTCTCTCTCTCCGAATCGTTCGCTTCCAACCTCAGCTCTGCGCGGCATGAAGGAGTGCTGCGTGGGCACCATGGACAAGATCGATCAGGGCGAAGTTGATCCCAGCCTCTGCAACGCCCTCTGCCCTGCGATCAGCGCAGATGCGGTGGTGACCAGCGAAAGCTTTTGCGGCGGCGAGGTGGACGGCGTCGTGTACGCCAACGTCTACGAGCCCATCTACGACGAAGAGACGCAAGCCTGCGACTCCAATCCCTGCCTTCACGGGGGAGAGTGCGTCGAGCTGCCTTACACCTTTCTTTGCCTATGCGTCCCCGGCTACACTGGATTCAACTGTTCCCAAGGTTGTGTTGGGAGACATGTGTGTTTAAATTAGTTTAATGCAGTTCAGTTCAGCCTAGTTTACTTAATTTAGTCCAACCAAATTTATCAAATTTATTCTAGTTTGATGTTCAGCGCATATAATTTAGCTTAGTCTAATTTAATTAATTTAACTTAATTTAACTTAGTGCGATTAAATTTAATATACTTTAGTTAAATTAAATTAAATTGAATGAAAATCAATTGAAATTAATATAGTTCAGATAACATAATATATTTTAATCTATTTCAAGTTAAAGTAAGTGAATTAATTTGTAGTTTAATTTGATTTAATTCAAGTCAATTTAATTAAGCTAAGGTAATTCAGAATAGTTTAATTCACTTCACTTAAATTAAATAAATTAAATTAAAAGAAACTTATATTGCTTTGATTATTTGATTTAATTTACTTCAATTATTTGAGTTAATTTAATCTAAGTATTTGCTTTAATTTAATTTAATTATTTAATTTAATTTAATTTAATTTAATTTAATTTAATTTAATTTAATTTAATTTAATTTAATTTAATTTAATTTAATTTGATTTGATTTAATTTAATTTAATTTATATTTAATTTAATTTAGTTTAATTTATATTTAATTTAATTTAATTTATTCTAATTTAATTTAATTTAATTTAATTTGATATTTAATTTGATTTAATTTAATTTAACTTAAATTTAATCTAATTAAATGCAATTTTTATCTTCATTTAATTTCATTTTATTTAATTTCATATTATTAAGTTTAATTCAATTTATTCTAATCTGATTTGTTTTAATCTAATTTATTCTAATCTAATTTAACTTAATTTAATTTGATCTAATTTGATAAAATCTAATTTTGATTAATTCAATCTAACCTAATTTAATTTAAGTTACTTTGATCTGATTTGATTTAATTTAATTTAATTTAATTTAATCTAGTTTATTTTAATTTAATTTAATTTAATCTAGTTTATTTTAATTTAATTTAATTTGATTTAGTTTAGTTAAATTTAGTTAATTTGATTTAGTTTAGTTTAATTTAATTTAATTTAATTCAATTTTTAAATGTTAATCTAATTTAAATTAATGTAGTTTCTTATTTTACTGTAATTCGAATTAATCTAAATCATTTTGGTCTTGTTTAATCTGGTTTAACTTGTACTTAATCTAATTAAATCTAGTTTAAGTAACTATTACTCCGAGATATATTATCTTAACTCACTTTAATGTTATCTTTTTGTTTAATTCAATTTAATTTAATGCACTTCTTTATTTGTAATTAATTTAACTTCATTCTATTTCATTAATCATTCTATTAACTTAACTTCATTCTTCATTTCTTCTAATTTAATTAAATTAAGTTTAATTAATTTAATTTAATTTAATTTAATTTAATTTAATTTAATTTAATTTAATTTAATTTAATTTAATTTAATTTAATTTAATATAAATTGATTAAATCAATTTAACACTTTATGACGCACACGGACAGTTGAGCGCATTCTCAAAGTTGAGCGCATTCTCGAAAATGCGCTCAACGCTGAAGCATAGGGCTAGGGAAATATCTTTGTTTCTCGAGCTACAGTGGACGTAGAGAGCTGATTCTTGTTGCATTCGGCTCGCCGAAAAATCCTGAATCCGAGTCTATCTTCAGCGCCGCCATCGGTTGTCTGTGGCGGCAACACCAGCGCGAGGCTTCGTTGCGTTAATTTCCTCTGATCGCAGCGAAAGTTACACACCTGGTACACTTATCGACGCTGCATCGAATGGTCTTAGTCTCGTCTGTCTGCATCTACCCGTTCGCGAGATATAACGCAACAAAGTTTGGCTTTCTATTGAAATAGTTGCCAAAGTGCTTGGATTCGCCTCTCTCTAACTCGAGCAAGAAACTAGCCATTTAGTTGAAGCTTACGAGTCACGTAGGCATGGACAATCCGCAGTTTTGGAAAAAGTTTCATTGGATTCGAACGTCAGCCAATCAATGAACAGAGTCAACAAAGATAATAGGAAGCGATCTGAGAGTTGGCAGCGCCAGATGTCTAAGAGTGTACCCCAACAGATTGCACTTAACTTTTGGACGTATCGCCAGGGACAAACGAAACTTTTTCCAAAACTGCGGATTGTCCATGCCTACGTGACTTGTAAGTTTCAACTAAATGGCTAGTTTCTTGCTCGAGTTAGAGAGAGGCGAATCCAAGCACTTTGGCAACTATTTCAATAGGAAGCCAAACTTTGTTGCGTTGTATCCCGCGAACGGGTAGATGCAGACAGACGAGACTAAGACCATTCGATGCAGCGTCGATAAGTGTACCAGGTGTGTAACTTTCGCTGCGATCAGAGGAAATTAACGCAACGAAGCCTCGCGCTGGTGTTGCCGCCACAGACAACCGATGGCGGCGCTGAAGATAGACTCGGATTCAGGATTTTTCGGCGAGCCGAATGCAACAAGAATCAGCTCTCTACGTCCACTGTAGCTCGAGAAACAAAGATATTTCCCTAGCCCTATGCTTCAGCGTTGAGCGCATTTTCGAGAATGCGCTCAACTTTGAGAATGCGCTCAACTGTCCGTGTGCGTCATAAAGTGTTAAATTAAATTAAATTAAATTAATTGGGGTTGGAGAGGCGGTGGGGAGCTCTTATCCCCGCACCCGAGGGTGGCACCTCGCCGGGCCCGTTAAGCGTTTCCGCCCAACGAATTAGCCCAGTCCCCCCGACCTAGTCAGCTGCAGTTGAAACACCGCTTGCGCGGGTTCAGCTGAGCCTTTCGGCCAGTTGAACTGGCTGCTGGCATCGCAAGGGAAGGGGGATAACCACAACCTTGACCCAAGCTATCCAGGAAAGCTAATTGGGGTTGGAGAGGCGGTGGGGAGCTCTTATCCCCGCACCCGATTAAATTAGATTTATTAAAATTTAATTTAATTTAATTTAATTTAATTTAATTTAATTTAATTTAATTTAATTTAATTTAATTTAATTTAATTTAATTTAATTTAATTTAATTTAATTTAATTTAATTTAATTTAATTTAATTTAATTTAATTTAATTTAATTTAATATAAATTGATTAAATCAATTTAAATTAAATTAAATTAAATTAATTGGGGTTGGAGAGGCGGTGGGGAGCTCTTATCCCCGCACCCGAGGGTGGCACCTCGCCGGGCAAGTTAAGCGTTTCCGCCCAACGAATTAGCCCAGTCCCCCCGACCTAGTCAGCTGCAGTTGAAACACCGCTTGCGCGGGTTCAGCTGAGCCTTTCGGCAAGTTGAACTGGCTGCTGGCATCGCAAGGGAAGGGGGATAACCACAACCTTGACCCAAGCTATCCAGGAAAGCTAATTGGGGTTGGAGAGGCGGTGGGGAGCTCTTATCCCCGCACCCGATTAAATTAGATTTATTAAAATTTAATTTAATTTAACTAAACTTAATTTAATTTAATTTAATTTAATTTAATTTAATTTAATTTAATTTAATTTAATTTAATTTAATTTAATTTAATTTAATTTAATTTAATTTAATTTAATTTAATTTAATTTAATTTAATTTAATTTAATTTAATTTAATTTAAATTTATATTTTTTAAATTAAACT
>JASAMZ010003664.1:0-10473 GCA_030248115.1 Linhomoeus sp. GSCO2_2
TGTATTGGCTTGGAAGTGCACTAGCCTGCAGGAGCCTAGCATACAGCTTTATTGTAGCTGCTACAGGGCTGGAAGGCAATGAGTATTGAAGGTAGAGCATCATCCACTCTTGCTCAGTCTCAGCTGATGGGAGAAAACACCTTCAAGATAGTAAAGTTGGTAATATTGATGTTGTGGTATCTTTCTGATAACAGCACAGAAATTAGGGAAATTCAGTTAACCTCTAATAGAAATATTTTGTGAAAGCTTTGTCTACTAAATTCAGCTAGTTGGTGAAGCAATGAGGGACAACTTTTTGACCATCTTAGTTTTTATAGTCTCCAGCTTAGGTAATGGCACAACCAGGGTATTAAACTAGCTTAAATGGAAAAACTTTGAATGTTGCAGCCATAATAACAGTCTTGGTTAAGGCAGGCAAATGTAGTTTTTAATTTCTGATTCACCTTTGCAGTCACTGCTGCATCTTTGCAGTCACACATTGTATGTCTTCTCAAGCTTGGCCAGCATGGCAAAGGCTATCTTGGTGAGCACTGACAGTAAGCAATACCCCTCTTTTTGCTTCACACATTCCACTATTGTTGCTGAACTATTTTCTATCTATTGTACTCCAAATCACAGAATATAGACTAGACTTAATGAATGTAGTCTATCCAGTTGCAAAGAAACACAAGACTTACTGTGTATGGCTACATGGTGTATGTGTGGCTGAACATCCCAAGGAAATCATGAAAGGCAGCAAAGCAACAGTTGGAATTTAAAAGTGCAGCAACTACCCATGGCCATATGATAGGTTGTGATATTTTTTGTTGTTGGGCATCTTTAGGATTTATCCCTAATGTCCCATTGCTCCTAGGGACAGTTGACATGACCACACTGTATGGACGCTCAGTGCATCAGCTTGATGAATAAATAATCTACTACAGTTGATCCATGATGCAAATTACATTGAATAGCCTGTGGAAACAAAAAAGAAAGAGTGAACACAAATAGATAAAAAATGAAGTCTTTACAAGTTCATGCACACGTGTGTCTGCTACATCACGAAACAATATTTGCATACCAATTTTAAATGCGTCAACTTCACTGATTGATTCATTTAATAAAAGCTTCTTCGATAATTACCATGAAGATATAACACCAGCCGCCTTAATGACGTCTTTGCAGCGTATCCATAATGAGGGCCACGAATCATATTTTTGCCGGAATCGCGGCTGGTAGTGCAATTTTGATTTCGTCTTAGGCTACTTGCCAACGGAGTCATCAATTCTTCTAGTTGCATCTGTCCAGACACGTTAAAGTTTGTTTTGGTGTCCCCAGTTCGACTAAGACATCAGCAATTCCTGCAAGAGCTAAATCTGCGTCACATCCCATAGAATAGATAATGCCTAAATGTAACCACCCATACTTTCCCGTAATAGCATATACGTGATGTGTGCACCAAATGGGAGCTGGGCCAATTTGGATGTACATGTCCCGCAGAATCGGCAAAAGCGATGCGTTTCGCATCCAGCTGGCGTCAAGTCGAATGCATCACCGTTGTAGAATATATGGCGTTTTTCTTACACCACAAATAGCCACGGCGACAACCAACTGTCCCGTATGTTGCGGACACAGCGGGATATGGCGGCTCACGATCGGCGTACTTTCTCGACCATTCGATTCAGCTGATGATGTTCCAGCTTTCGTGTTAGTGGTTTCGAAAATAGACATTTGTTTTGCGAACATATACACCACGGTACATATCACCACCCCATCGGGCTGCCATTTCCGCTCGCCCTCAGCGGCGACACCATACGAACCGCGTGCGCGATGTTCGTGTTCGTTCGTCCGTAATGCTTTAGATTTCAGCGTTGGTAAAGCTTGAGAGCGGGAAGATCTTGGGCTTAATTTATAGATTTTACTTACTTATCATTCAGCTAAGTAGGTTTGGAAATTCAAAAAGTTTGAATTGTGCGCGCT
Organism: Linhomoeus sp. GSCO2_2; assembly: GCA_030248115.1. Classification (NCBI taxonomy): domain Eukaryota; kingdom Metazoa; phylum Nematoda; class Chromadorea; order Monhysterida; family Linhomoeidae; genus Linhomoeus; species Linhomoeus sp. GSCO2_2. The sequence continues at coordinate 1,960 of JASAMZ010003664.1, forward strand.
ACAGTAAGCTGAAGGTCAAAACGCAAAACGGCTTTAGCTTGCTCGCGTTATGACGTAAAGCGGACAATCGACACGTCATGCGAAAGCTTCTGACGGTGTCTTTCATGTGACTCGCAAAATTTCTCCATGTTAAACGCACTCGTGAAAACGCCTACTTGGCACTTGATGCTAAATCGCTGAACGCGCTCAACTTGCATCGGAGAGATGATTCTTGAGCTTTTCGAGCAAGCTTTCTTACTGGCTCACTATTTTGTTTCTTCGCCATTGGTCTTAAACTTGAAAAAAGTTTGGACTTTGCGAAAACTTAGATAAACTGAAGGCGGAAACAGACAACACTCACTCGTTGCCCGACGTCGTAGAGCGGCAATCGCCACGTCAGTGGAAGCTTTTAACGCGCCCTTCTCATGTGAGAAAACCTTTTCATTACGGTAACACGCCCCGCGGAAAACGCGTTGGGTTGAACGTTACTGGTTAACGCGAATCAACTTGCGTCGTAAAAGAAGACGATCTTTAGCTTTTTGGATAGCTTCCACTCACTTATCTATTTGTTCTCCCTTTTCCTGTTGAAACACAATAATTTGATTTCTGCGAGTTATAGTAGACTTGAAAGTGCAAGCACAAAACGGCTCTAACTCGTCGTCTTAGCGATAGTGGCAATTGACACGCGAGGTGGAAGCTCTCAATGTGTTTCTTTCATGGTGCGTATAAGGTTTGTTCAATTGCGCAAGCACGCACCCGCGAAAACGCTATTATCCGCATTTCCTGACGCTAAGATTGCTCTTCGCCATAGGACAGAAGCGCGATACTATTCATTGTCATAGTGCGCTTTTTTGCGCTTGTCGATCGTTCAAAACTTTTACAAGTTCTTTGTCACTTCCGAAGGGTTGCTCGAAAGAGGGATGTTCTTGCTTAAAAGCCAATCCGCAAAATCAATATTGGCTATGCAATACCCTCTTGCGAAAGCGGGGGTCATGAAGCGGAGACGTGGCTTATGAACTTTAATTTCTGCAGAAAGATGACTTTTTCAAATGTTAATCAGAATACAAATCTAAGCTTTTAAATTGGAGTTGTTTCCCCGCGAGTTATACGGCCTTCCTTTAGCAGCATACGTAGCCGAACGAGGTACATAAAACGTATCGCCGTTCCAAGCGTGTCGCACGATGTCGGAGCAGTTGACCAGAACGCCGGTGAACACGCAAGACTTGAACACCTGAGCTGACGATGAGACTATTGTTTGTGTGTACATACTGTGGTTCCAGAATAACGTCAAGTTGCAAGCCACTGTAGTTACAGAGGTCACACGCACACCACGTGCGTTGTAAGCCTACTGTACGTAGATGGCGCCACCTCTGACGCATTTAGGGCCACTGCATGCAGGAGCGCGTCAAGGTCGATTTGACCATCCATGCTGTAAAACCGCATGGCGCTTTCGTGGTGCAACTCGAAGACATCGGCGGATGCGTCATCGGCGAATATATCCGCCAATTCTCGCTTCAGGTTTTCGAAGTCGCCTTCTGATAGTTCCATTGCAGCAGCCGTCTCGGCAAACTTCTCTCTTGCTTCGGATTCGTTTCGACTAAGCAACTGCAAACTGCGGCAAAAGCTGTGTGACCTTTCTGTAGACAGTTTAAATCTGCACTCTTACAGTCGGAATCAGAGACTTCGCTTCGATGGTGCTTTTGGGCGAGACGCCGAAGGCGCGACTGAAGCTCAGGATCTGCTCGTGGACTCTGGGCATCTGGACGGCCTCGATCAGATGGGGATGGAGTTTGAGACGCTCCACTTTCCTCTTGCTCACTGGCTGCTGGAGGCATACGGTAATTCTGGGCAGCTGCATCTTCTCTGCGCTGACGACGTCGAAGGTCGTGATGACATGATTTTCTCTGAGTTCGAGCAGGATGTTCAGAATGCCGTAAGCGACGGCGCCCAAGCAAAGGAAGAAGGCAGTCAGCCAGAAGTGTTTCAGAGGTCCATTTGTTCGGTAGAAGTCGGCCAATCCGTGCATGTGGGTGTCGGCGAAGGTTTGAGTCGATTTCTTCATTTTGTGGCACTGATTTACACTGAGAATGAGGAGAGACGGAAAGCTTGTGAGCCGATGGCGCCGTGTCACGCGTTTCGTGCAGAGGCGCCATTTCAGTTTATCGTGCTGGTAGTTGTCTTGGCCTGTCGTCATGTCACTGCGGCTTTTTGTTTGATTGCCTCAACGATCAATACCATCGCCATGTTTTGCTGGCAACCTTTCGGAATGTCCAGTCCAAATGAGAGTTAATCTTGTACGATGGCAGATCAACATGAAAGACACTCGTGTTACCGTCATGTATACTTCTCTGGTAGGCAAATAGACTGGTACCGGGGTCATATAGCGTTTTCTGTTCGACCTCTGGACACACATGAACACTTCCTCACCATATACAATAACGCTTTGGTGGCTTCCACCTTGCTATTTGAACACCGGATTAGCAATGGCTTCCGCGACAACCTGCAGCGTCAAGAAGGAAACTCTGAGCCAAAGTCTATCTCGGTCGCACATTCACGGCGTCAACGATTTCGGACGGGAGAAGGGTCGCTTGCGGTACTTCTGGCTGCTGGCTTTCGCGGCCTGTTTCGCCGCCTCGCTCAGCGGAACCGTGAACACGCTGCTCGAGTTCAAGCACAAGCCCGTCCTGACCACTCAAGACGTGTACAGCGCGGCGGAGATGGAATTTCCCCTGGTGAAGGTCTGTCTGCCACAGTCCGTCAGCCGTAGCAAGCTCGAGAAGCTGAAGATCCACCCGCTATTCGCGACGATGATGAAGCCGCCGGTTCTGATCGACGACGTGGTGCAGTTCGCGCACGCGTTCCAAGTGGATATAGACCGGATCGATTCGGCGGCAGGAATGTTCTCGGTGGTAGGGTGCAACCTCGCACCTGCAAAAGTCATAGACCAAAACCCCAAAATATTCACATCGTCCAATACTTTAGAATATCTCAGTTCGTTGTCATAATGCTACAATCATTTGAGTGCGATCATGTGACTAAACAACCGCAAAGTTTGACTAATCTCGTTGACAACTTGCATCATCTTCAGTTGCTGAAAGAGAACGAGTCAGCGGCTTACGAGGAATTCGACACCGTCTCTTCTCGAGGTGCCCACGTGGGAAACGAAAGTTTTGCCAGGCTGAAGAGCGAACTGGAGTCCATTTTCGAAGACGAACTCAAAGCGGAAGAGCGTGCCGACGCTTTCGAATTACACCATCGATCGGTCCAGCGTTTTCACGATGAAAACGGCCAGATAGACTTTCAGATGTTTATGGAGTCGGTCACGCTTGAGCCAAAATTGGTTGGTGACAGTGTCCCTAACTTTGCCAGTTGCAACTACAACACTACACAAAAGTCAAATTCAGGTTTTCAAGTCGTGCAAATTCGGCGGCGCACTTGTGGAGTGCGGCAGTATTGTCCGAGTGTCCTACAGTTACTTCTACGGAATGTGCTACTCTGTGGACGTCAAACGGTCGCAGCACTCGTTGCACTATGGTTTGAAAATGGTTCTTGACGCTCGGCCTGCGGACGCCTTCCAAGGGGAAACCGACGTTTACAACGGGGATAGCATTCATGTGAATAGTGAATGAATTCCCAAACCGTGAATATTCCAATAAGCCCCTGCGAAGGAGAGGACGCCGTAGGAGTCGGAGAGGGACGGGGATTATTTGCGTATTTGCGGTTTCCTTGATGCATAATCTAACCGTAAACACTCCAATAAGCACCCCTCTCCATCTCAACGATGGAGAGGACGCCGTAGAAAAGGCGAAGAGGGGGTTTTACGGTATATGTGTCAAAGGCGATTACCGTCTTCAGTCAATGGCCGTCTAGACGGCCATCGGCTGTTGCGTCAGTCAATCCCCGTCTAGACGGCAATCGCCTGATGCGTCAGGCGATGGCCTTCTTTTCGTTCAAGAGTCAGTCGGCGTCGCAGTCTGGCGGGTCGAAGCTTAGGCTTAACGCGACCGGTGACCGACTTCAGGGCGCGCGGAGCGCCCCCTGAAGTTGGTGGTCGCGCTAAGCCTCAGCTGAGACCCGCCAGGCGCGACGCTGGCCGAGTTTTAGTGCAAACAGCAAGTGGAATAAATACTCCTCCATCTACTTCACCTCCTGCTCAGGCCGGCCGTGCGCCTTCCCTCTGCTAGCGCTTACGGCAGCTTTCACTTTGAAGAAGGCGATTGGCTGGTCCATTAGGCTGTGTCCGTCTTTTCAAGTAGAAGACGGCTATCGCCTGACGCACCAGGCGATGGCCGTCTTTTCCCAAGGAAGACGGGGATTGACTGACGCATCAGGCGATGGCCGTCCAGACGGGCATTGACTGAAGACGGGCATTGACTGCAACATATGCATTTGTCTACTAAACAAGTCGTTCGTTTCAGATTTTGGTCAGTCAGTCTGGTGTTGATCACCCAGAGGACGCGGCATTTCATCTTGTGCCCGCCAACTCCCACGCACTCGTGCTGCTGTCCGCAGCTTTCTATGACAGGCAGAGGAGCAAGAAGAGTGGCGCTTGTAGGGACGAGATGCCACGAGAGATTCTCAACTTCCCATATTCAGACGATACATGCAGGTAGTAGCGCGACGACGACGACCGACGACGACGACGACGACGACGACGACGACGACGACGACGACGACGACGACGACGACGACGACGACGACGACGACGGCGGCGGCGGCGGCGGCGACGACGACGACGACGGCGGCGGCGACGACGACGACGACGACGACGACGACGACGACGACGACGACGACGACGACGACGACGACGACTATTAGGCTGGAGTGCTACATGCGAGTCCTGCACGACTACTGCAAGTGTGGCATGATGATACCCCGAGAGTATCTTGTGAACGCTGCCGTTCACAAGCAGTGCACGACGTACGAAGAGCAGCTTTGTCCTGAAAAAGTGGATCAAGACTTGCGAATGCACAACGCTTACGCCGGCTGCCTGGCGCAGTGTCGCCCCTCCTGCACCTACTGGGAGTACACCTCCAAAGTCACCTTCTCGGAATATCCATCGCGATCGGCGAGAGAGCTACTTGAAAGCAAGCGGAGGAGTAACCTGACGGCGCAAATCGAGAGACCGATCTATCTGCAGATCAGCCTCGAAAGCATGCAGGTCGGCGAAATAAATAAGAAACATTTCTGTGAGGATCAAAAATTAAAATAAAGACCACCCTTAGATTTGTTGAATTCTTCCAGTACCTGCGAGTGGAGCAGACCGATTCGTTCACCGTGGATGCGGTGCTGTCGCGAATAGGAGGCCTGCTGGGTTGGTTTGGATGTCTTTTATTTGCTAGTCCACGATATCCATTGTTTCCAGGACTCTATTTGGGAGGGAGCATCCTGTCACTGATACAGCTAGCTACTCTCGTCACTCATTTTGTCTCGTGCACACTCCGAAATCGGAAGATTGCACCAAGTAGCTAGTATCATGGAGGCCGACAAATCATTTCAGTGGTCTCAAGAAGTAGGTGAGAAGGTCACACTGATCCTGTGTGTATGTAGGACCAATTCGGGTTTGTTACGTCTGTGTGTGTCTGTGTGCTTTGGTAGTGTCGTGACAGTCACTTGTTTCCGACATACCTACGTTCTGTCAACATAAGTCTAGCTCCACAGCAAGCGATAATAATAGACGTCCTCCAATTGTGCGTGTTGCGTGATTATCGCTGACACGACGTTTACAACGCTCTTTCAACTTGAAACAGTCGGTTGATTTCTGGGTGCGCGAACTTTTTACGACCGCTGTAACGGTCAGTTTTCGCTCGACGCAAGTGCGCAAGTTCCTTGCCCTTAGCGCACCCAGTTTCGAGTTTCTTGTCACGAACAATGGAGGGCGACAATGGAAATGGCAAGCTTGAGCACTGGCTGGAAATCCTGAGATCGATCAGTTCCAAAGAGCGGCTGGACAGGGACAAAGGGGAAGAGAAGTTGACAAAAATCGTGGCCAAAACCAAGACGTTTGACGCCGCCATTTTGGGGCCGTTGTGCGAAGAAATCGGGTCCAATTTGGAGAAAAATGAAGCCCTTTGGAACGAAACGTATGGCGCTCTGACGGCTGCTCGAATTTTGCTGAATTCCACCCATTTTACGCCTGAAGAAGAATTTTTGAGTCGGCTGAAAACTGGCGTTTTGGCCAATTTGTGCCACGAAGAGCCGCGCGTCAGAAACAGCGCCGTGGCGTTGATCGCGCCCATTTGCAAGAAATCGCCTGAGGCCGTCGCCTATTTTATCGTCGGTTGCTTGGATTTCGACGAGAAAATTTCTTTGGAAATTGCGCAAAACGGGCAGAATTTGAAAATCGGCTTGCTGGAGACCTCCATAAATGGCCTATCGGCGGCTATTTCTGCGGCAAACAAAGAGTCAAAATCCGAGAATTTCGAAAAATTGCTGGAAATCGCCGGCGAGTACTGCGACCACCAGAATCTGTTTGTGCGCACCGCCTGTTTCGACCTCTTGGGGTCGCTGATTCGGCCGCCGGCCCCATTTGTGGAAGCCGACCGCAATTTCGAAAGTTTGGCCCGTATTTTGAAAGTCGGCCTGTCCGATTACTGGTGTCAGGTGCGACTAGCGGCTTCACGGGTCGTCAGAGTGTTTGTGGAAGTGTGGCCTCTGAAGGAGAAGGAATACTCGCGACGCTATATTTCGATTCTGCTGCCGGCCATTTGTCTGAATCGCTATTACTTCGGCGACGGAGGCATTCACGCGCTGTCGCAGGTGCGAGTGATGGGGGTATCTACTTTGTCGCTACAAATGTGGTGCCTATAACTGTAAGCTGTGGTGTATCCAAGGGGGGGGGGGGGGGGGTTAGGGGCGGCCAGGTGAGGGGAGGGGGTGGCAAGTGCCATTTACCTCCCCCGCCCCCCCCCCCCCCCCCCTTCAGATGCCGCTCAGATGTCACCCCCCCCCCCCCAGATGTCGAGCATAGGAGTTTTCGCCTGCCGAGTCATATGATCTTCACCTTCACGTTTCAAATTGCAATTTTTGCCAGCGGCGCTAATTTTGGGCACAGTGACACTACAACAGTAGAAGATAACGACATTATGCCCCCTCTGAAATTTTTCGCCCTTCCCACTTGTGGATCCTGGCATGTCACTGTTTACTATTCAAGATCACAAATACGGCAAATGAGTATACCACTCATATTTAGGGCACGTGGCGCAACTTCACCATGGACCAAGGTCTGAGTCTCGTGTCGGAGCACATAATTGTGGTTGCAAGCCACTATATCTCTGTAGCCACCACCAAGCACCCAGCCGACGTCATAAATCATTATGTCACTGAGGCTGCCATTCGGGGTATTTTGGAGTTGGTGGAAAAGATTGAAACGGATTTGACTGCCCCGTTCACTGCCCGATTTTATCAAGCGGCTATGAAGGGAGCGGCAGATGAAGACTGGCAGGTAGAGTGGTCTGGAATTGCTACGGTCATGCGTGTTACAGCAAATCCCCAAAAACAGCAAAAACCTTTGCAAGGAAGACAAGATTAGTAGACGGGGGCAAAGCCCCGCGGGGCACTCCTCCCCTCATTCCAAAGAATTTTGGTAGGTAAAGTGGGCTCACAACGCAGGATACCAACCAACCAATAATCAGCACGGCCTTCTGGTCACTCCTATCGCAAAACTAATAGCAAATTCGGAATCGGAACTCTCTTAAAGCCCGCATTCGACAACACGCCTAGCTTCAGCTGTGGACCTGCAAAACAAAAATTCACTTCAGGGTACGGTTGCTCGTAAATTGTTCACAAATTGTCTCAAATGTCTTCAAAACGGAAAATTGATGTCAGATTCGTGATCAGCGACCCCGAAAAGCCAGAATCGAGTACCTATACGGTAGGTGCCCAAGCAACCCCGCCAGCTAAAATTTTTAATTCAAATTTCCCCAAAATACGCGTCGGGCGAAAAAAGTGTTTATAACAAAAACTATGCATCCTTCGATGCTCTATCACGTAAAAGTCGAATTGAAACCAAAATGTATCAACGGGGCCCACTTTGCACCAAAATACCAAAAATTTTTCGAAAAATTTGAAATTTCTCGAAAAAACAGTTTCCGCCTGCGACCTTTTCTCGTTTCCCGGAAAGACATTCCTAAGCACCAAAAAGTCGCCAAACATCAACGTAATCGATCGGCACACCAAAAAATGGGAAACGCGGAATTTTGAAATTTTGACCAAAAATCGATTCTTTCGACTTTTCGCCCAAAATTTGGCTATTTAGAGAAAAAATGATCTACTACAATGTTATAGAACTCGCCGAGCTCTATCGATTGGTCTTTATCCCATCTCGATAAGAGCAACCAATTAAAAGTTACGCTTGCCCGAATTTTTGCACGGAAACCCGGTACCCAACTTTGGGCCGTATTTCCCGGCTCTGGGTAAATCTGACCGGGTTTCTCTAAACGGTTTCGGAATTGACTATCTGAGCTCTCTTAGTCGACACAAAAATTGTGAAATTTGCTTATAGCAAAATACACTTATGACTTGTGCCACAAACCC